>JAJPUD010004915.1:22805-44278 GCA_023553655.1 Myrmecobius fasciatus | reverse complement strand
TTGGGGCTTTTTCTGGAGTTGCTTTACCTTTAGGGGCCTCAGGATTTGAGGTCTGTTCTTCCCTCTCTCCATAAAAGTTGTCTATGGTGAGAGCTCTTTTTGGTTTTTTATTCATTTTTTTTAAAGGTGTGAGGTCTGTTTAGGGCAAAGGTGGGACAGCTGCTTTAATTTGCCCTGGGGCAGTTCTGTTGATTGAGTTATTTCAGATACTGGGCAGTTCTGCTGATTGAATTATTTCTGGTGCTGATCAGTCCTGTTGATTGATTGATTGCTTTAAGGTGCTGTGTAATGGCAGTTAGGTCCGATGCTCATCAGGGGTTCAGTGGTTCACAATCTACCCCCCACAAAAGGCAGACCCTCCAAACCACCTGCCCACAATCAGGACAGATTGGTTGAAGAGGCCCGCAGAAGACTCCCAGGTGTGTGAAAAGCACAATGTTCTCACTCCTGTTCCAAATCCTGTTCCAGCTCCCTGCTCCAGCTCCCTGCCCCGGTCTCCCTTTGCTGCAGTCTGGGTTCAGCAGACCACCCCCCTGCCCAATTAAAACAGATCTGTTTTGAGGTTCTTCCAGAGCATCTTCTTCTAGAATCGTGTTGTCCTCCAGATATTGTGGATTTTTTTTTTTTGCTTCAAAATCAGTCTAGAGGCTTCATATGTTGTTGGTTTGAGGGAAGGTTAGAGGAGGTTACAGAGAGTCCTGTCTGATCTCCGCCACTCTGGCTCCACCCCCGGAAGGAAGGTGGTGCCACATATTGTTGAGAAAAAAAAAAGTGTATTATTTTCTTTTCCTATTAAATTTTCTCCAGAGACCTATCATGACTAGGTTTTCTACGATTCTATTAACTTTCCTAGTTTTTTCTTGTTTATTTTTTGGTTAGCTTTGTCTGATTCTAAGAGAAGAAAGTTGAGGCTCCCAACTAATATAGTTTGCTGTGTATTTCTTCCTGTAACTGGCTTAAAATCTTCTCTAGGAATTTGCCTGCTCCACCATTTGTTGCATTCACATTATTTATGGTACCCTTTATCAAGATGGGCTTTTCTTCCTTATTTCTTTTAATAAGATCTATTTTTACTTTTGCTTTATCTGAGATCAAAATTGTTACCCCCGTTTTCTTTTTTACTTCAACTGAAGCATAACAAATTCTGTTCAAGTCTAACCATTTCACTTTCCTACTCAAAAAACTCCAGTAGCTCCATATTATCTCCAGTGTACCATTCAAAGATTTCCTAATCTATCTTTCAAGTTCTTTTATACCTTATTCCCTGAGATGTTTTCTTCGATCCAGTAACATTGGCCTCCTAGTTATTACATGAATTAGACAATTCATCTCTCATGTCTGAATTTTCACTGACTTTCTGCCATGACTAGAATGTTTTCCCTTTTCAACTTTGCCTTCTGACTTCCTTTAAGTCAAAACTAAAATCATGTTTTTATAGAAAGTCTTTACCAAACCCTCTTAATTATAACACATTCCCTATAGAATTATTTCCTATATATTCTCAATGTGGCTTTCTTTGTAAATAGTTGTTTACTTTTTTCCTCTTTTATTAGATTGTAAAAACTCCAAGGTGAGGGCCTTTTCCCTCTTTTGTATCTCCAGTGCTTAGCAGAATGCCTGACACATAATAGGTACTTAATAAGTGTTTATTATTTTATTGATATAGTCAGTGCACTCATTAGATTGTATAAATACAAGACCTAAGAGATCTAGTAAATATCCTTATTTTTATGATGAAAATCTCATGTGTTAATCCAAGTAGACAGAAGTATAAATCACAGGTAGGGACTCTTTTCATTCTACTACACTCAATGAAAGATAGCATGGTGTTAATGGAAAGTAGTCATTGTTGTTGGTATTATTATTGTTTGTCCATTTTCAGAGTACCACGACATCAGCAAAGTGATGTTATGACATGTAAGACATGGCAAGATATAGATCAGAATGATTGGAGAAGGTCTGGATGAATTGAGAGACCTCAATCTTTTTATGTTAATGTCTTTAATAGGTCTCACTTTGACTGAAGCAATGTCCAATAGGTGATTAAGGCTAGATTGAAAAATGAGACAAAGAATAGCCTCTTTTACCTAGTCAAATAAAGAAACAGAAGCCAACAATCAATCAACTAATAAATCTAGGTGTGGAAAACCCTCAATGTGAGATAGTATGATTACTGGGAAGTATAGTCTTAAGCTATAAGTCTTGGGTTAAAATTCTGACTCAGCTACTTATTAGATTTGGAGAAAGACAGTTAACCTCTTTGAGACACATTTTCTTTATGAAAAGGAATAAATGCTTGCCTCATAGGGACAAAATTGTGAATATCCAAAAATTATTGCTTCTATTTTTATAGCACTATAAGGTTTACAAATTCTTTCATATATGCCATTTTACTGATTCTGATAAAAACTCCTCTAAGCTACATATTGTTATTTCCATTTTCCATATAAAGAAACAGAACCAAGAGACTTTAAAATATCTATCCAAAGCAAATGAGGGCAAATGTGAAACTAGCATCTGTGTTTCCTAATTCTAGATTCAACTTTTCCTGCTATATTACCATTTTCTGTTATTATTTATATAAAGCACCAAATTCCAGCTATCATCACTAAAAGCATTGTTTTGTCAATTCACAAAATAAGAAATGAAAGTATTTTTTAAAAATATAGAACAAGTAACTACCTTAAAGTCATACAGATCTTTTGGAATAACAAACACATAAAATGGAAAGAAAAATTTTAAATCATAATAATTCTTTAAAACACCTTATTAAGAACCAGCAGTAGCATGGTATATACAAGGGACCAAAGCACCCCATGTGCCAACAACTATAAAAGTAAGATTGACTTAACAAAAAAAACTACTTTCTATGAGGAAGATAATGTTATTTTGGAGGCATTAGGGACTGGGTGTTTTAGTTCTGGATTCAAATCCCAGACCTTTATTAACTCTGTAAGCTTTGGCAAATCATCTAATTTCTCTTGGTCTGTTTCTTCATCTTATTAAAATAATGACATTAGATTCAATCACTTCTGAGGTACTAGGTAGCTCTAAATATGAACTTGGGTTTTTTTTTTTTTGGAGGACTCAACTACTTTTCTTAGAAATTCTATATGTTTCCCAAGGGTCTCTTTTTGTACTTTGAGAAATATTAAATCATCTTAATTACAAGCATCAGGGATGAATACTATAACCTTGTTATTCTGTCAAAAGACAATTAGTTCACTTATTATTTTAAATCCAGTTTTACATGATGAACCTTAGTTTTGATAATCAGATTATCTCTGTGACCAAAGAAAATGGAAAGCCATTTTAATATGAGTCAGGCCCAAGAAATTCTCTGTCTCCATGATGGATCATTGTATATGAAGGATCTAAAGAAGGTCAGTTTGCATGAACTACAGAAATCTTGAAAGGGAGTGTATGTATATTAAGTCTGTGACCAGTTACTAATTATCAAAGTCAAATATTACATTTGATTTTCAGAGTATATAGTCCTCAATACTTCAATTTTATATCCTATTCAATTAATGCAAAGATTTGTATGAAGTGCTTTTAAAACCTTAACCAATAACCTAATGTTATCCATCAAAGTGGCATTTGGGTATATATAATATCTAAATTCAATTACAGGGTAGATGAACATAGTTTGTAAAGCCTGTTAATTTTCATTTTCAACATTACATGAGGGAGAGAAAACATTATGTATTAAAATGCATAGGGAAAAGTAAAACAATCTCATTATCAGAAAGCCTGGAATCAACTACTGTGTCTGTCATATACTAACTATACAATCCTGACCAAGTCATTTATCATGTGGCTCAGGTAACTTCCCATGATGATAAGCTAAAAAAAAAATTAAAAAAAAATAAAAAAGATGCTAATCTGTATGTATTTAGAAGGAGTTTCCTAACAAGGAGTTCCCTGGTTTTATTTTCACATCAATATGTCTTCATTATGTGTTTGCATATATAATTGCAAATATGTGAACACATTTACAAACATATTACAATACATGTTTTTTTCTTGTTGTTTAGCCATATCAATCATGTTTGATTTTTTGTGATTCCATTTGGAATCTCCTGACATCTATATTGGTATTGTTTTACATTTCCTTCTCTAGCTCATTTTACAGATGAGAAAACTGAAACAAACTCAGTTTCATGACTTGCCTAGAGTCAAATAGCTAGTTAGTGTGTAAGATCAGATTTGAACTCAGGCCTTCCTGACTCCAAGTCTGGCACTTTATTCATCGCACAACCTCATTGCCCTGAGTTATATGTCCAGACGTACAAATATTTTACATGTGTATTAGCCATATGGGTATTACAAATTTAAGTATTATACTACTATACTCTTCCAGTCTACATTGGAACACTATGCTTGATTCTAGTTATCACATGTAAAAAGGAAACCTTAAAATAAACAAAGAAAAAGTACTAGTGTGTCCAAGAGAGAACTGTGATATGGTTCTGAAAATTAGATTTTGTTTTGAAAATTTACAAAAATTTCTCCTGTTTGGCCATTGAGAACTTCAGAAAAAAAGTACAATTGGAACCAATTTAAGATTTATCTCTTCCTAGTTCTGGAGTAGCACCATGATGCAGAGACTTTGACAGACAAAAATGCTATATTCAATTCACTTAATGATATTTAAAAGGAAAAATTCTTGGCTTAAAAAAATTTCAAAATACAAAGAGGCAAATGAATGACACAGCACAGTATTATGAAAACACTTCAAATTTTACCAGAATCTAAATGCATTGAGTCAATAGTATGATGTGTCAGCCCAGAGCATTAATGTAATCTTAAGATTCAATTAAGACAGGCACAATTTACAGAACTAATGAGGCTATAGTCCCATTGTACTTGGCCTTGTTTAGGATCTGCCTGTGGTTCTCTGAGCAGTTCTGGGTACTATATTTTAGAAATAAATATCAACAAGTGGGAGATAACCTAGAGGAAGGTAGTTAAGACCCTTAAGATCATAACATGGAAATTTCAGTTGAAGGACCTTCATACATTTAGCTTGGAGCAGAGAAAACAAAGAAAACCATGTTATTTTTCTCTAAGAATTTGTTACACGAAAAAGGAATTGGACTTTCTCTATAATGTCCCAGAGATATGGTTCGGACCATTGGATAGAATCTAGGAAGAGGCACATTTAACCTTGGTATAAGGTTTAGTCTAAGGAATATTTGTTCCCAGTAAAATGGGATGATTCATTGAGAATGGCTTCCTCTCACTGAGATCTTAAAAGCAAAAGCTATCTGACCATCTCTTAGAATTGTTACAGAAAAAGTTCTTATTCAAACACCGCTTGAAATGTCTGGATTCTGAGATACTTTTCTATTCTGAAATGCTATGATTATGTGAGACCATTGTGTCTAGTGGTAAACATATTCTCAAATTTCTGGAGATTAATATTACACTACAGAATAATGTTAATTAAATGGACATTTTGTGATGCAAATCAATGTTTAGAAAATTTGAACTTTAATTAGAAAGGCACTATTTTTTCAGTAAGAGATAAAAGTGTAAGGTTGGCTTTGCTTTCACTATTACTATAGGTCATGAGAAAAAAGCCTTTCTCTTTATTGACCTCCACAGAAAAATGTCTGGTGTTCTGCCAAAATCTAACTGCATCTCAATATGCTCTATTCTCACTTGGCCCTGGTGGCATATTTTCTTAAGAATATGGATTAAAGATATTTTCTTTCAATTTATTATTTCAATTGTTCCTTGTTTCTCTTCCAAAAATGGAACATTTTTAACTGTGATTTTGATAGTTAAAATTATATATTTTGAAAAAAAAAAACCTCTCAGACCTGTGGAGATGGAATACATTTATGTCCAAAGAAAATCTGGAACGCTTAATTGAACACCAGATAGATAATTTTGATTATATTAAGTTAAAGAAGTTTCTGTACAAACAAAACCAATGCAGACAAGATTAGGAGGGAAACATCAAATTGGGAAAACATCTTTGCATTTAAGGGTTCTGATAAAGGTCTCATCTCTAAGATATATAGAGAATTGTCTCATATTTATAGGAATTCAAGCCATTCTCCAACTGATAAATGGTCAAAGGATATGAACAGACAATTTTCAGATGAGGAAATTAAAACTATTTCTAATCATATGAAAAGGTGCTCCAAATCACTATTGATCAGAGAAATGCAAATTAAGACAACTCTGAGGTACCACTACACACCTGTCATATTGGCTAAAATGACAGGAAAAGATAAAGATAAATGTTGGAGGGGATGTGGGAAGACTGGGACACTAATACATTGTTGGTGGAACTGTGAACGGATCCAACCACTCTGGAGAGCAATTTGGAACTATGCTCAAAAAGTTATCAAACTATGCATACCCTTTGACCCAGCAGTGTTTCTATTGGGCTTATATCCCAAAGAAATCATAAAAGAAGGAAAGGTCCCCACATGTGCAAGAATGTTTGTGGCAGCTCTTTTTGTAGTGGCTAGAAACTGGA
Organism: Myrmecobius fasciatus; assembly: GCA_023553655.1. NCBI lineage: Eukaryota > Metazoa > Chordata > Mammalia > Dasyuromorphia > Myrmecobiidae > Myrmecobius > Myrmecobius fasciatus. Next base: position 37,782 of record JAJPUD010004915.1, on the reverse strand, counting down.
AACTGAATGGATGTCCATCAATTGGAGAGTGGCTGAATAAATTATGGTATATGAATGTTATGGAATATTATTGCTCTGTAAGAAATGACCAGCAGGACGATTTCAGAGAGCCTGGAGAGACTTGCATGAACTGATGCTCAGGGAAGTGAGCAGAACCAGGAGATCATTATTCACAGCAACAACAATACTATATGAGGATCAATTCTAATGGACATGACTCTCTTCAACAATGAAATGCTTCAAACCAATTCCAATTGTTTGGTGAAGAGAGCCATATACACCCAGAGAGAGGGATGTGAAATGTGGACCACAACATATCATTTTCATGTTCTCTATTGAGGTTTGCTTGCATTGTATTTCCTTTATCGGATTATTCTTTCTTGTAGATACGATTTCTCCTGCACAAAAAATGATGCAATAACTATACATATATTCGATTTCTTAAGTATTCTAACATAATTATCATGTAGTGGATATCCTGCCATCTAGGGGAGGGGTGGGGAGAAGGGGGGAAAATTTGTAACAGAAAGCTTTGTAAAGGTTAATGTTTAGGAATTACCCATACATATGTTTTGCAAATAAAAAGTATTAATAAAAAAAAACCCTCCAAATAGGGTTATCAAGAGTTGGAGGTGACTAAAAATTACTGAACATATAGGCTCTCTAGTTGTAAAAATTTATCCAAACATTTTAAAGGGTAGACAATTCTTTTGTGTTTAGAGCAAGTTCTTTTAGTGAGGGATTTCCTATTACTTATCATCACCCCTCAAGTTGATGGTCTAAAATTTTTATTAGATCTTATGCAGATAAACGGTTGAGCTAGAGATTTAAAAGTATGTGCCTCTATTGACCTTTTATATGTTGCTGTTTAATTGTTTTTCAGCTATATCTGACTTTTCATGGTCCCATTGGGGGTTTTCTTGGCAAATCCCAAACTTTGACTGAAGTGGTTTGCCATTTCCTTCTCCAGCTCATGTTACAGATGAAGAAACTGAGGCAAACATGGTCTAGCTAGTGTCTATGGCCAGATTTAAACTGATGAATCTTCTGGACTCCACTTGGCACTCTATCCATACCTCAAGTTAACTGATCTTTCAAATGCCTTTGAGCTATTCAAGTCTTTCTTCAATATGAAGTACTTTAAGGGCTTCTCTTTTACATTTCAATGTCTCTACTTATGTTTGTACTGACATTTAAACTGGTTAAAACCTAAATGAGGTTTACCCTTCCATAGAGACCAAAATTCTTAGGCTTGTAAATTGAGGGCCTTAGTTTGGTTGGAAGATCCTGCTCTTCATGCCTAAAATAAATAATCTCTTGTAGAGCTAAAATGTTTATTAATGCAGACTCTTGAAAGAAAGAGATGTACCATTTCTTAAAGAAAAAAAGAAAAGAAAACCGAAGATTCTTCCTATCTTTACTGCTCCATGTTCAGAACTATGTTTGGTTTTATAGCTGATCCAAAGACTTTCATGAAAAAAAAAAGATAGAAAAACCTTTGGCTTTTGAAGGTAAAGACTAAAAAGAATAGGATTGGATTGCAAATATTTACATCTATTTATCTATCTATACCTTAAAAATGTCTAGTTGGTTTAAAAGTAGAATTTAGCTGAGTCTAACTTCACTTTTATTAGTGACAGAAAGCATTATAGTAAAAAACTTCTGAGGCCAAAAGATGAAAGCTGATGGAAAAATCGTAGGGGTCATGTCTGGCCATGGTCAGTAGAGACCACTTGTCTTCAGTGACTTTGCATCCAGATAATAACCAGATGATGAACAGTGTCCAGCAGAGAAAATTTGTTTACTACAGTAGTGTCTAACAAAGATTATCTAGCAGAAATTAGGCCTAACTCAAGTTGTAAGATGATGTCCACTAGAAAAGATCAGTAGCTGTAGAGTGTGGGAAGTATGTTTTCTGGTCATACATCTTATCTACATAGAAACCCTGTCAGAAGTTGACTCTGACTAAAATGTCCATTTTGTGTGTTCCTCTAATGTGCCTTGGGCACATTTGTCCCACACAACTCCTCTAAAAGGATCCACTCTTCTCAATAATATTGTGTTTACTTATGGGAGAGTGTGTCTCAGGTTCTTGGGTAAATATTTTATTATTACTTTTTTTTATTATAACATACTGAGAAACAGGTAGGTGGAACAGTGAATGGAGTACATGATCTGTAGTGAGGAATACTTGAGTGTAAATCTTATTCTCAGACAGTAAATGGGGCAAGTTACTTCATCTCTGTTTATCTCAGATTCCTCATCAGTATAAAAGGGATAGTAGTAACATTTACCTCCCAGAGTTATTGTGAAGATCAAATAAGTTTATGTTTATAAAGTGCCTGATACATAGGAGGAATTATATAAATATTAAATTATCTTAATTATCTTAAACATCTTGGCTTTCAATTAATTATGCTCTAGTTATGTATTAAAGGTAAACACATCTATATGAACTCATAGTTGTAGTTTTAGTCAATGTAAACACTCAAAATACCCTGCAATGGGGGTTTACTACTGTAGTAAACCAATCCTATGAAGTTGAGATTATCTACAGGCACTATACTGATAATATCATCAACTATTTGTTCAGTAAGACTGTTGTGATTTCCCCCTCCCTATGTCATTAGATTATTGTTTTTATTTAAAACAATATTTATTTATTTTATTTTTCCATTCAAATAAAATATCCTAATACTTTCCCCAAAAGGAGGATGAATGAATTTGGCTAAGGTGTTTCATCTAACTCTAACATACAATACTATGAAAAACAGATATCTAGGGAGAGACAGCCTAGCCTCCTTCCCCAATATGAGCTAATCTAGTTTCTCCTTAAAAGTTTTCAGATTGTCCTTGAAATTTGATTATCTCAGAACACTAAAGGCTTGGTCTGTTGAAAATACTTCCTGGTGATTTGAGTACAAATCAAATAGAATGAATCCTCATCCCTTGCATTTCAGACTAAAATGAGCAATTCAAAGAAAGGAGAGCTTTGGTCAGCTAAATCAATTGACAGTATCCTGGATACATATATTCATTGAATATTCTCCTGCTGTAGCTAAATAAATTTCTTCTTGTTAACTGCTAAATACTTTATTAATATTTCATTTTGTTCCACTAATGAAGCTAAACTACCAACAAACTATCTAAATTCAAGCCAAGACTGAAACAACAGGATAGTGTTGATCATAACTATAAAAGATAATCGAGAAAATATTATCACATTTGATTGTTTGATTGTTACAACAACCCTGTAAGGCAGATGTTGTTATTCCTGTTTTGCAGTTGATGAGACTAAGAAAAAGAGAAATTAAATTACCTGCCTAGGGTCACACAATTAGTATATGAGGAAGAATGTGGATTCAGTTTTTGACTGGTCCAATACCAAATCCACTGTACAATCTAGCTGGTGTAAAAAGGAGCTCAATGATAAGATTACTTGTGTTAAGTTTTTTTTTTTTTAATTCCCACATAAAATAATATATTTAAAAGTATCCTTTTGCTAAAGATTGAGTTGACACATCCATTATGTGTGTGTGCAAGTATAGATGTAGGCATTTATAAGTAAATGTGTCAGCAAGTAATTATTGAGCATCTCTTTCCTATAGTTAGCATCTATATTTATTATATATCATCTATATACTATGGTTTATGTTTTTATATGTAGTTTTATAAAACATATTGCAAAGAATGCTCCAATTTTATTCATTACTTTTCTCTGGACTCAAAATATTTGGCTTCTGAATACAAAAAAAATAAAGAACTTAAATTCCCAAACTGTCCATGATGTGGGAAGATTTCCAAAGGTAAAGCAGAAGCAAATGTGGAGTGCTCAAGTCCATTATCTGACCATATGGTCTAAAGTAGAACCAAAAGAAAACATCACATGTTTGTGACTCATTCATTTTATATGATTCACAGCACATGAAGACAGGCAAAAAAATAGCTTTCACATACACATGAAAGAGAAAGCTCAATCTATATTAAAGAATGCATGAGTTCCATTTTGATTCAACCCTTGGGAAGTTCATTACAGACCTCCTTAGAGGTCCTTAAATTTCTCAGTGAACACCCAGTGCCACTCCTTAAAAAAAAAAGAAAGAAAGAAAGAAAGAAAGAAAGAAAGAGAAAAGAACAAATAGCACAAGTTAAGCCTTTTTTTTTTGTCTGAAAAGTATCACTTTGTCATTCATGCTTCCTATCCTGTAATTCTATGATGATAAGGAAATTACACTCTGGGCTCCAGTATTCACTACAGCATGGAAAGGAGGTGACAAAAGTGCTTTTGAATAAAAGTCTTTTCAGATATAAGTTTCTAGTTCTAGAGATGGTGCTCTACTGGGTTATTGGGTGAATAACCAAACTCTCCAGGAACCTTTCACATGAAAAAAATATGAAGGGATGAAAATATGTTAATTAAGAATAGGACAAATAGACAGATATCATGGCAGAGTGACCAAAGAGCCAGTCTTGAAGTCACAATCTAAGAATCTGGGTTCAAGTAGTGTCGATTCCTCTCAGCATTTCTGGGAAATACTCTAAAGTTATAAATTACAGATAACTTGCAGCCAATTTTCTCCTAATTTTGTAGAGCAAAAAAAAAGAACAAATTATATTTATATAGGTATATATTTTCAAAATTACATTAGAACTTTATAGTTGGCCCTATAAAATAGAAACAAACATGTATATATATATCTCTGTTTCCATTTCTTTACCTCTATATTAGCGTCTTTCTCTATTTCTCTGTCTGTCTGTCTGTCTCTCTCTCACACACACACACACTTATTTTCCTTTTCCTTTCTTCTTTTTTCCTGTTCCCTCTCCTTTCTCTTTCTTTGTCTCTGTTTCAGTTTTTCTCTTTTTCTCCATCTTCATCTACCTCTCTCAAACTTGAGCTTTAGCTCTAACTATCCATACTGTTGTATATATCTTAGGTCCAAACCTGCAATTTCATTGGTTTTGGAGTAAAAGTAGGGACATAGAATTGATTTCTATTAACTTCACTCAATCTTATGTGATCATGCATGAGTTTTTGGAAGTTTATAGTTTCCTTTATTTTCTCCAGTCCAAAATTCTGCCCACAGTAGTCAGTTAATAAATCAGTGCTGAGTCAATGTCAATTGTTCTAGGCATTGTAGTACTCACTAGGGATTCAAAAAGTGGCAATGAATAAATGAAAGAGTGAATGAATGAATGAGTGAGATAGGAATTGGAATCATAATATTTAAGCAAAAGTGCACTTCAGGAGAAAGGAAAGAGCCATGAAAAAAACAGGAGGCAAAAATGTAGAAATTACTGAGAAGTCCTGGTTCAGCTGAGTTGAAAGGATTCTTGAACATCAGGTCTGTAGTAGTTGATGAACTCTCTGCCAACTCTACAGCTGTGATTTCTGAATGTCAAATTGGAGGGAGAATAAGCGCTATGATGGGGGGGGGAAGAGAATGCTATAGATAATTCAGTCAAAATAGCACACCACAAAGAAACCCCCATAATTTGCCTGAAAGATTAAGTAATTGTGGGAAGATAATTTGAAGGCATAAAATATCAGAATAATTTTCTCAATTCATCACCACATTTGCCTTTCCTAAATGTGGACTTGATCTCAGGTTCTATGCATACTGAGGATTGGCAGAGCAAGTCTGCGCCTGCATGCATGTAAATTGTTTGGATAATTGGGATGCCCAAACACTCCACCAGTTTTATTTCACAGAAAATTCTGATTTAAGAAAAAGACAGCATCAGTCAAATACCCTTTGCCTGAAATTATGAACAATTGAGGCCCAGTTGCAGGGAGTTTGGTCTTAATTGTCTGAATAATTTATGTATGTCAACCCAGACTTAATGCCCCTTCCTTTCAAAATCATAGATGTGATATGAAAAATTATAGTCCTTCTTAAAGGAACCGTAACATTAGAGGTGACATTTCTGTGCATCCGTGGATAAGTGTATTTTCCCTCTGCCCCCTATTCCCTATGTGACTTTATTCAATGTTCCATTCTTGGGATGGAACTGGAGAGTGTATGACAGGAGGGTCAAGGGACTTAGCGTTTTCACTCTAAGTCTTCCTCCAGTGCCATCTGCAATCAGATTGTTAGCATGTCAGTTCAATCTGTCAGAATCCCCTGAGTGCTGCTCAGTCAGCCAAGAGGAAATACCTTGTGTATTGGCTGTGGATGTCCCTTAACAACACCCAGTCACTCATTCATGCAGCCTAAATGGGGCAGCAGACAGCACCTTCACACCAGTGTATGTTAACTGGCTTTCCATCGATGTGTCCTGACCTTATAAGAAGGCCCAGCAGAAGGGCCAGGGTGAAGAGCAGAGAAAGGTTTCATTGTTACTAACCTCCTCTGGTCTGTTAAAAATGGCAGCTTCTTTTCCTCCAGTCACTCAGAAACAAACGTAATCCAACCATCTTCACGCCAGCACTCTGGTCTAGCATTTCTTTTATGCAGTAAGGGAATGCAGCCACTAGATGACACCAAGAGATAGTTTCTCCTTGTCTGATTTATATTGCTTATTCAGCTGTCGGTTCTAAAGGTGACACTCTTGCTGGGATTGTAATTAAGATTACAGAGGTAAGCAAATTAAGTGATCTGGCAAGTATTAAGAGTTACCTTGCTTTAATATTACCAATTATCGTCCCAGAGTGCAAAAAGCCTGGAATTTGTGATCATCTGGACAGTGGGCCTTAAACATTATCGTTTTTATCCCTGCTGGGTGTACCTTTAATTAGATCTTACAGAGGCAGCCTTCATGTCACCATTGGAAAAGATCTGTTGGCACTTCCGTCACTGAACTACCTTTTTCTGTGGCTTATCATTCAGCTGGAAGGTATATCTCCTGCTTCAACTTAGTCTCCTGTGCCTCAGCAAGGAAGATTTCTTTTACCTAGTTGCAAACAAAAGGTTGGCCTACTGTTTTAGATTCCAGAAATGGGAAAGACATCAGAAAAGTCAATTAATATGAACTTCTAGATGAAAATCACTTTCTATCTCATGAAAACGAGATAAACAAGGACTCTGAACTTTTATATGTGGGGAAGATATTGTGAATTAATATATTCTCATAGAGCTCTTCAACCTTTCAGGAGGTCCTCTTTTTTATAATTTATTCTTTCAAAGTCTCAATGACTCAACACCTTTTTGTCTCTCATGTTGCAAAGTTAGCCGGTGCTATAATTCTAGAACTTCCCAAATCAAAAGCTATGCCCAGAGAATAGAAGGAATCTAAATTTGTTTTGTAAATATAATGTAAATTAAAAGCCCTATAAGTTAGTGAGTTTAAAATACTGGGTAGATTTTTTTTGTTGTTGTTATTATTAGAAAATGTCTAACTGGATCTCACTCAACATTTTTCTTTTTTTTTTTTTTAATTAGTGCTTTCCCTCAAATATTGACACAATTTAAAAAAACATTTCTGAGATATTGAAATTTTAGTTTTTATATGTCATTTAGCTTAAAAGATATGCAGGTATGAATTTGCATTAGTGAATACCGAGTGCTAATGTCCTAGAAAAAATAATAATAATTTGAAGTAACCAAGAAGACTCAAAGACCCAATGATAATACTCAGTTATGTTCTTAAACTGAAATGGTAAAGAATATGTTCCATGATTCCTTTGAACTTCTTTAAATCATGGAAACTCATGACATTTTGAGATTTTGCAAAATTACTATAACATTCACTATTTATGGAAAAAACCAAACTTCATGCTCTAAGGTTCAAATCATACACATTCATGATTATCATTTCTTTTTCACATAGGTGCATTTGAATATTTATAACAATTGAGTGTATTTATTTCTTTCCAGTTAGAAATTTGTGAGATCAAAAACAGCCCCAGAGCATTTTCTTTTTCCAACGTAACAGGTACAATTTTTATTATATACATTATTAAGATTGTTTGCATGAATTATTTTCTTAATAGCTCCTCACATATTGTTAGTTAAAACATAAGGCAAATAGTTCAGGGGAAAAAAAACAAAACCAATACTTACTTTTAAAGGACCTGTGGTTAGTTTTCACATATCATTCCATTTTTTGAGATGTATGAGTAAAAGGAAGTCACTAACAGTGGTGTATCACTTATCTCCTTAAATATTGCTGACCTACATTTGTCTTCTAACAGACAAATATCTTTACAAATAATATATGTTTACATATACATACATATGCATATGTATGCAAGTGATGTATGCATATATAAATATACATAATAATTTATAAGTTTTAACTAGATAGTTCTTGTGTTTACACATGCACTTATATACACATATATAAAATAAGCAGTAACTATTTGTTAAATGCCTATTTTGTGCCAGGTACTATACTAAGCCCTGAAAAAACAAAAAGAGGCAAAAAAGATAGTTCCAGTCCTCAAGGAATTTAAGATATAATGGAGGAGACAACACACAAAGATGTTTATACAAAACAAAACGAGTAAAATATAAACTGGAAGGGCTCTAGAATGAAGAAAAATTGAGAAAGGTTACCTGTAGATGGTGCAATTTTAGTTGGGACTTAAAGGAAATCAAGATTTGTAGTTGGAACAATAGGGATGCAAGTTCCAGGCACAGGTAACAGCCAGAGAAAATTTCCAGAGCTGAGAAATGGAATGTTTTATTCCCAGAACATCCACAAAGTCAATGTTACTAGATGCAAAAGTGTATACCTAATGAGGAGTAAATGGTAAGAAGACTAGAAAAGTAAGAAGGGGCTAGGTGATGAAAGGCTTTGAATGTCAGAGCCCTTTGCCATTTCATCCTAAAGGCAATAGGAAAACACTGGAGTTTATTGCCAGTGGTGGTGATGGTGGTAGTGGTAGGAATGGGTGACATAGTTGGATCTGTCTTTTAAGAAAAGCTCTTCAATGGCTGAATGGAGGATGGATTGAAGTAACAAGAGACTTCAGACAGGCAAACCTGCAGACATATGTTAGTGTATTTTTCTTCTTGTTCAGTTATTTGTTCATTCATGTCCAGAGTTTTGTGATCCCAACAACAGCATGCAACACTGTTCATGGAAATTTCTTGGCAAAGATACTGGAATGGTTTGCCATTCCAGGGAGTTAATGCAAACAGAGGTTAAATGACTTGCCTAGAACCATGCAGCTAATAAGTATAAAAAAGCATATCAAAGTCAGATCTTCTTGACTGTAGGCTAGTGCTCTACCACTGAGACACCTAGCTGCTCCATCCATCCATCCATCCATCCATCCATTCATCCATCCAACCATTCATGCACACACACACACACACACACACACACGCACACACACACACACATGCACATAAGTATCATATAGTATTGGAAGTAGTAGAAAGGGAGCCAGTCAGTTAAAGTCTTCTTTGTGATACATATTAGTTGTGTGATTGTGGGGAACATACAGATCCTCCCTCTACACAAATATACAAATGCATGTCCTTATGTATATATGTGTATACCCATATGCGTATGAATATATAGATTTCTCTAAATCTTTGAAATAAATGTGATACATATACATACATATGCAAAAATAAAATCTAATACTATATAGATAGAATAATATATTATATATTGCATGATGTAAAAATCTATATATTTGTATATAAATTATGTATATTTGCATATAAATGTGATATACCAGAGAACAATTCATTTATGTAATATTACAATTATGAAATGAACTGACATTTTTAACTCTTTTCTTTTGTACTCAGAAGTCAGTGATCAGCAGAAGATGTTCTCTTCTAAATTCCCATTAATAGCAGTTAAATATAGGCATTAAGGGCAAAAAATAGCACTGACTTTCGACAATTCAGGGAACAATTGTCTGCATTATAGACAGAATGTCAGCCTTGATTTGGAGTTTCTCATTTTTCCTGCATTCTTCTGTGTGGGCCACATAACTGGCAATCCCTCCCCCCATCTTAGCTTCCTTGGCATTTGTTTGTATTTATGAGAAACTTTGAATTATTAATCTCCCGGACTTTGACATGAGAGCTAAGAGAAACAGGTTAAAAATGATTTTGTTGTCTAATTTCTTTTTTCAATTTTTGATGGAGATATTTTCTTTATTTTTTTTTCCTCTCCATTTACAGGTGCAGAATTAAAGAACACGTTCGCTCACTATATTATTGATGCACTTAAGTGGAGTGTTCCAAAGCATGTAATTACCGTGTAGGCTTATGGCCCTGAAGTAGCTGGGGATAGCGGTGCTGCATATCCATGATTTGAAGGACATACAGTGATGATTATAGAGGCAGTACTCTACATCCATTCCAGCCCTTTTGTGTTTAGCTGGTTGTCATGGCAAATAATTGGATAGAATTTAAGCCACTTTCTTCCAAGTGGGAAATTCATAATTTTACCCTTCACCTAATTTTGTACATACTTTTTAAAGAATCTTAAAGTTTCTGCAGCAATGACGTAGATCTGTGTGGGAAAAAAAAAACAAACAAAAAAAAACCAGTAACAGCATTAAAATTGGACTTTTATCTGTTTTTTTTTTTTGACAGAAGGAAAGTAGTCAATTTGTAATCACTCTAATTTGGACCATTTTGTTTTATCTGCAGAAAGAGTTTGTGTAGGTTGGATGAGAGATATCCAGTCCTGTTCATTAAAACAGTTTTTTTTAAACTAAAGAATGGTTAAAGAGGGGAGCAAAAAATAATGTTTGTGGCAGCCCTTTTTGTAGTGGCTAGAAACTGGAAACTGAATGGATGCCCATCAATTGGAGAGTAGCTGAATAAATTATGGTATATGAATGTTATGGAATATTATTGCTCTGTAAGAAACGACAATTTCAGAGAGGCCTGGAGAGACTTGCATGAACTGATGCTCAGTGAAAAGAAGCAGAACCAGGAGATCATTATACACAGCAACAACAAGACTATATGATGATCAATTCTGATGGACATGGCTCTCTGCAACAATGAAATGTCTCAAACCAGTTCCAATTGTTCAGTGAAGAAAGCCATATACACCCAGAGAAAGTTATATGAAATGTGGACCACAACATAACATTTTCATGCTCTCTATTGATGTTTGCTTTAATTGTGTTTCCTTTCTCTGATTTTTTTTCTTGTAGATACTATTTTTCTTGCACAACAATGATGTGTGGAAATATGTATACATATATTCGACTTGTCAAGTATTTTAACATAATTAACATGTAGTGGACTTCCTGACATCTGGGGGAGGGGAGGGAACTGGGGGTAAAATTTGTAACGGAAAGCTTTGTAAAGATCAATTCTGAGGAACTACCCATTCATATATTATGCAAATAAAACGCTTTAATTAAAAAAAAAAGAGCGGGGCAAAAAAATAATGTAAGGCTTCTAAATGGTAACTCATAATATAAATTTATTACTAAGTCTTAATTATTTGAATTAATAGGTTGAATGAAGTATCTTTTAAACATTGATGATAAAGAATACAATTAATATACTTAACAGGGGCTAACACTATTATATTATGTGTTTTCTGTATGTGGCTATTAGATTTGAGGGGAAAGAATTTTTTTTCCAAGCATTTCTATCTCACTCATTAAGCATTCTGTATCTTCAGCCCTAAGGCCCTGGTTCTGCCTTAAGTACAAGAATGCAAACATTAAAATAAGAAATAAACCCTGACACCAAGGAACTTACATTCTACTACAGAACTTTCAACCTTAAATAACTCATTGCTGAGTAAATGATTCTTGGCTGTAATTCTAACTACTTTTCCTTCCAGAATATCATATTTCAAAACCTTTGATTCTTTAATGTAGAAGCTGGTAAATGTGTTATTTTGACCATGGCTCCATAACATTTGAATTATTTTTTTCTGTTTACTTGCAAAATTTTCTCTTTGACCTGGGAGCTCTAGAATTTTTCTATAACTCTCCTGGGAGTTTTCATTTTAAGATCTCTTTCAAGTATTGATCAATAGACTCTTTCAATTTCTATTTTGCACTCTTGTTCTAGACTATTAAGGCATTTTTCCTTCATAATTTCTTGAATTTTGATGCTTAAGCCTTTTTTTTTAAATTGTGACTTCTAGGTAATCTAATAATTTTACATTTATCTCTCCTGGATCTATTTTCCAGTCATTTGCTTTTCCAAGTAGATATTTCACATTTTATTCACTTTTTTCCATCATTTTTCTTTTTATTATATCTTATTGTCTCAAGTCTCATAAGCTTTTACTTGACCCAATTCTGTTCTTCAATAAATTTCTGTCCTTTTTCATTTGAATAATTCAACTTTTTAAAGTAGTTCTCTTTCACAATTTTCTGTACATCTTTTACATTTGTCCCATTCTACTTTTTAAAGTTCTGCTCTTCAGTGGATATTTGTGGTTCATTTGCCAATCTATTGACTCTTTTTTTCATGGTTTTCTTGAATGAGTCTCTTTTTTTTTGCTAAGAATATTCTACTTCTTTTATTTGTTTTAAGAAATCTCTTTTGTTGTTGCTCTTCAAAGCCCAATACACATTTTTCTTCAAGGCTTTACATGTAATTGTTTTGACATTGTTGCCTTCTTTTGACTTTCTGTGGCCAGTTTCTTTGTTGTTGTTGGGTCATTTTTGGAGATTATTTCTTGATCTTAACATTTGGGTTAAAGTCAAATTCTATTCATGGGGTTAAAAGAACACTGTTCCAAACTTCAGGGCTTTTTATGCTGATGTACTCAAAACAAGTTCTACATGTTTGTAAGTTTTTTGCTCTTCCAAGGTGGTATGACTTAACAAGAAGTTTGGTGAGTGTTCCCCTGGCCTATGCTTTGGTCTGTGAGTGATCCAAGTACTCATTTTTGCTCTAGAACTGTGACCAGGGAACACATTCATGTTAGTACTACCTTTTCTTCTCCTTGAGATTGTGACCCAGAATTGCATATGGACAATGCATCATAATCCTGCTCCCAATGCAGGAAAAAGTATTTTATAGTCTTCTGACAAACTATCTGACCACCATTACCATTTGTAAGCTGAAGCCATGATTAGTGCCAACTAAAGCTTCCTTTGTCTTGCCTGGGCATGGATTGGGTTAGATTGTGCTTCACACTCACTCCAGTGAGACAGACTTCTGCCAAACTTCCAAGTTGTCTTGGACTGGAAAATTATTTCATTTCATCCTTTTATTGATTCTACTGCTTCAGTTCATTTTGTATTATTATTTTAAGATTATGAGAAGGAAAACTTGAAAAAAGCTCAAGCAAATCTCTGCTTTTATTGTACAATATTGGCTTGGCAATTCCTGAACATAGATTAAACTCCAATTCCAGGAAGAGATGAAAAAAGAGGGTTTTTTTTTTCATTTTGTTTTATTTTTATAGAGGAGAATATAAATGATATGAGAGTAATTAAGACAAAAATAAAAAAAATAGATTTATGGAAGAAAGAATTAAAACGGTTATCACTTGCACAAAAGGTATGACAACTTGCCCAAGCAAAAAATTCCCTAAAAATAGAATGGACTAAAGAAAAATCAATGACTTCATGAGACAGCAAGAAATATTAAAACAAAGTCAAATGATTGAAAATGAAGATATTTTAAGTTAGCCCATAGAATAATAATTTACCTGGAAAACAGATTAGAGAAATCTTAAGAAGTACTAGATTATCTAAAAGCTGTAAAAAGTCTATAAATTATATTTCAGTTTCAAAAAGTATAAAACAATACTGCTGTGATCTCTTAAAACCAAAAGGTAAAATAGAATAGAAAGTATTCTAATGATGAAAGAAGCTACTGTATTCTTGATAGAGATCATTAAAAACATAAAAAAGACAAATCACAAATAAAACTTTATGAAAATCCTTGAAAAGGCAAGTCATTATTTCATTATTCTAAATAAAGCTGTTTGTTGTTATTGTTTTATCCTTTCATTATTCATTTATTTATTTGATTGTTTTGGTGAGGGACTTTTATTAGAATGAAAAAGACCATAGACCCACTCAGAATAATGATTTTACATGTAGTAAATAAAACACACAGGATTAAAAAGCCCTTACTACCTGCCAAGTTCTGTGTTCAGTTATCGTAATATAAATGGTGATCAGACATCATGTCCAACTATTTGTAAAACTATTTTAGGTTTTGTTGAAAAAAAAATATTGAAGTGGTTTGCTATTTCCTTCTCCTTCTCACAAATAAGGAAATGGAGGTAAATAGGATTAATTGACTTGTGAGGATTGCACAATTATTAAGTAAGTGTCTAAGGCAAGATTTGAACTTGGAAAGATGAATTTTTCGGACTCCAAACCTGGTATTTTATTCACTTGCTCCCTAGCATCCCTAGAGATACAAATTCTAAAATACAAATAGTCCATAGCCTTAGGTAGCTAATGTTTTCATAAAGAGGGAATAGAAGAAAGAAGCTATGGTCTGGAAAATCATTTAGACTATGAGTGAACAGGGGCATGTCCTTTAACCAACTTTTTTTGAGAAATTATATTAGAGGTGATTTGATTTTAATTGTCATCCAAAAAAAATAGAAAGGAGGGAAAATAGGAAAAGGTGTCCTTAGTGGCAGATCATGGTCTCAGTTAATAAAGAATTAATGGCCTCATGGCCTAACCCCTTTTAAATGGAATATCTGGATGTGGAGGTTGTGAGCAAAAATAGAACATGAAAAATTTTGTGAGGACTTCATTTGTTCATGAAGGCATAAAAGAGAACAGTGGAAACTAAGGTTGAAAAATTAGTTTGGAGGCAAATTATGTAGGGTCTCATATATCAGACAGCAATTTTCAAATAATTCTAAAACACATTTAAAACATTTTTATATTTAAAATTTTTTTTTGAACTCTAGGTTTTCTCTCTTATCCACATCCACAATTAAGGAATTACACATGAATTTATGTAAAACCTTATCATAAAAGTTATATTGTGAAAGAAAACATCTCTCAGCCTAATGAAAAGGAAAATCCTCAACTTATATACATTTAGAAGAGAGAGAGAGAGAGAGAGAGAGAGAGAGAGAGAGAGAGAGAGAGAGAGAGAGAATA
>JAJPUD010004915.1:0-22705 GCA_023553655.1 Myrmecobius fasciatus | reverse complement strand
AATCTATATTCAGACACAGTTTCTTCTTCTCTGGTTATGGATAGGATTTTTCACGATAACTTCTTCAAAGTAGTAGTGGATTATTGTACTGTTGAGAATAACAAAGACATTTACAAATGGTCATCATAGAACATTGCTAATATTTTGTATACAGTACATTTCAACTTGCTTGAGTTCATGGAGGATTTTCCAAGTTTTTTTTCTTTTCCTGAAAACATCCCAATAATCATTTCCCATAGAACAATATAATCCCATCATAAATATATACCATATTTTATTGAGCCATTCCCTAATTGATGGGTATCCCTTCAATTTCCAATTGTTTTACCATGAGAAAAGAGCTGCTATGAATATATTTTGTACATGTAGGTCATTTTCCTTTTTTTTTAAATCTTTTTTTGGTATTCATGCCTAGTAGTTATATTTCTAGATTAAAGGATATTCATGAATCTACAATCCTTTGGGCACTGATCATATCTTTTGTTCATTTATCAGTTGGGGCATGGATTTTATTTTTTATAAATTTGACTCAGCTCCCTCTATGTTTGAGAAAGGAGGCCTTGTCAGAGAAATTGCTTCAACATTCTTTTTACAATTATTATTGCTAACTGTATTTCCCCCATTTATTCTCTCTCTCCTTTCACTCTCAAAAATGTTTTAGTACTCACCATTCCCTCCCTAAATATGCCTTGTCTTTGTCAGCCTCTCCCTTTCCCCAAATCCCATTCCCTCCTATTGTCCTGAGGAATAAGATAGATTTCTCTACTCTTGAGTATGTGTATTATTTTCACTTTGAGATGAGAGTAAGGTTCCCTCTTTCCTCTTCTCCTTTTCCTCTTCTATTCTGTGTATATGTATTCCTTCTAATTGCCATAATAATGAGAAAATTCTAATGAGTTATAAGTATCATCCTCCCACATAGGAATGTAAACAGATAAATTTATTAAGTTCCTTATGATATCACTTTCCTGATTACCTCCTTATGTTTCTCAAGTTTTCTGTATTTGAAAATCAAATTTTTCATTAAGCTCTGAGTTTTTCATCACAAATGTTTGGAAATCCTCTATTTCATTGAATGACCACCTTTGCCTTTTTGAAGATCCATGTTCTAGAAATTTATATTGGCTACTGTATAAAGAATGGATGAAGAAGACAGAAACTGGTCGATCAGTTCAGAAGTATAAAGTTCAGAAGAATAAAGAATAAAGCATTTTTGTGGAACCATAAACAGTCATTGGATTTTCTCAGTCAAGTGAAGGTTCATGATCAGACATTCTCTCAGAGATGGATGGAAGAAAAGAGAGACTAGATATAAAGATTTTAAGTAAGAGTCTCTGTTCTAGGGGATTGATGATGAGAGTCTGAAAATAGGGTTATTCTTCCCTGTAAGTAGTAAGAAATGTATAGACAGATGTAAGAAATAGTAGAGAATACACAGGATTTGGGAACTCACTTTATGGGAGATATGGTGAGGATACATGTATTCTTTAATGTAAAGGATAAAATTCAAGAAATTTGCTCAAGAAACACTTAAATATATCAAGGATTTGTAATTTTGTCACTGCAAATATTTTCCCTCAAACATATCAAAACATTTTTCAAAAGATGTGGTTTAAAATCCATTACCTTCTAATCAATTTGGTGATAAGCATCTCTTATCTCTTCCTCCCTGCCTCCTTCCCTCTCTCTCCCTCTCCCTCTCCTCTCTCCCTTCCTCTTTTCTCCCTCTTTGTTTCCTCTCCCTCTTCTCCCTCTCCTTCTCCCTCTCTCTCTCTTTCTTCTTCTTCTTCTTCTTCTTCTTCTTCTTCTTCTTCTTCTTCTTCTTCTTCTTCTTCTTCTCTCTCTCTCTCAATTTATGTATCTTGAGAATTTTTCTTTTCAATACAGTGAGAGATTTGTGTTTTCTTTCACAGTATGACCTTTATGGAAATGTTTTGCATAATTTCACATGTGATTCCTTAATTATGGATGGGGATAAGGGAGAGAATCTAGAACTCAAAAAAAAATTTTTTTAATGTACAAAAGTGTTTTAAATGTGTTTTAGAATTATTTGAAAATTGCTGAGCTTGATGTATATGACCATACACAATTTGCCTCTTCTCGTCTCTCCTCTTTCTTTCTCTCCCCTTTTCTTTCCTTTTCTCTCCTCTTCTTTTTCTCTATTTTTGTCTAGGTCTCTATTTCCATTTCTCTATGATTCTCTGTTTATGTATCTCTATATCATTATCTCCATGTACTTGGTTCCCTGTCTTTCTGTCTCTATATATGTTTTTGTCTTTATCTCTGTTTCTCTGATAGTCTTTTTCTCTGTCTCTGTTTCTATCTTCACTTGTATCAATCACTTTCTTTGGTTTTATCAATTTTTCCTGTTCATATGTCTGTCTGTCATGTTTTCTACCTCTATCTCTGTCTCTGTCACCAACTGCTTCTCTTTATCTCTCTCTGTCTTGAGCTCTGTCTCTGTCACTTTCTATTTCTGTCATTGTCTCTGTATCTATCTTTCTGCCATGATTTTGGCTTCTATTTTTGTGTCTTTTTCTGTAAGTCTATCTGAATAATTTTCTGCCTTTCTCTCTCTCTTTTCTGTCTTTTTATGTATCTCTCTTTCTGTCTCTGTCTTTGTCTCTGTCTATCTCTTTCCTTGTTTTTCTCTAGTTATCAATTACAAAAGATCTAAAATATTTTGCTTATGTGATGAAGAGTTAGAAGTTGTATGGCATGAAAAGTGGTTGCTTTGAAATTCAATTAATATAAGTTCTAATTCTCATTTGCCAATAATTAATCTTGTGTTCTTAGTTCTTTAATTTCCCCATTAGATTACATGTCTTTTATTTTTCCCTCCCTGAGGAGATAATGCTTAATTCAAACCAAATAAAAAAGGTATAACATATGGAATGAAGAAGAAGCATTTGTTGACATCATATTATGTAGAGGCAGCCTCTGACCTCAAGGAACTTACATTCTAATAAAGGGAACAAAATATATAGGGGGAGGGTAGACAAGGAAGTGAGTTATACTGTGAAAAATCTAAAAGTTAGTGGGAAATGAATAGAGTGATTGAAGAATAGAGAGGCCTTAGCATTCATAGGACTGAAAGTGTGATGTGATCATTACCTATTGAAAAATATTGTTCTCTATCTGACTCATGAGAAAGTGTAGCAGTAAAATAAAATTTCCCCAAAGGGAAACACAAAGTAATGAGTTAAATTAAACTCACCAACTGCTCAAGGATTTTTTTTTCTTTTATTCTTTCCCATTTCTTTATAAAAACCTTCTGATGAGCACCAGTCATGTTTAAAGATAACTCTTTCATCAATCACATAGTAAAATCTAGTGGAATATTGAGACCATTCTCCATGAGAGAGAAAGCAAAATATTGACCTAATGAATCCAAAGTAAGAATAAGCAAGGAAAACCTTGCCACTGAAAGAAAGTCCAGTGTGGGACAGAGACTGGAATTGACACATATTTGAGAACATGATAGCAGGCGTGGCAGATAAAAGAAAACATTATTAAATATACACATATTCATACACATATGTACATATATATCATACATATATGTACATGTGTATGTGTATATGTATATACAAACATATCTATGTCCATGTATGTTTAGACCTAGAAAAAAATAAAGCAAAAGATAAAAATAAATAAATAAAAGCTAGGAAAAATTCAGAAAGACAATTCAGAAGAGAAAGTGAGCCATTATTTATGAAAATGGAGTTCCAGAAACAAAAACAAAAACAAACAAACAAAAAAGACAAACCAAGAATAGTCTAATTCAATGATTCCACGAAATCTTAGAACTTAAAATCAAAAGAACAAAAATAGAAGAAAATATATGATATCAAAACCACTGACCCAGGAAATAGGTCAAGAGAGAATTTAAGAATGACTGAACTTGCTGATACACCATGATTTTTTTTTAAAGCCTCAACACTGGGTTTAAAGAAACTCCTAATTCCTAAGTCCTATTAGTTGGCATCTAGTTCCTAGTTCCTACTTCTATTAGAATTAGATGACAAAAGGGAAAAAATAGAATTTGCTATTTATTTCCTAAATGAAACATCAAAAGAAAAAATAATAAGGACATCAAGTTAAAATACAGGACTCGTGTCTTAATTATAATAATAATAATCTTTTACATTCAGATGTAACAAACAAAAACAATACAAGTACTAAGGGACTACAGTTCAAATCATACAAGACCCGTTTGCTTACATTGTGTGCATATTTTCTTTTAAAATTATTGGGTTTTGCTCGCCTTGTTCTAGATTTCCCTTCTACATTTTTGCATTTTTAATTTATTATTCTTTCCTCTATTTCTTCAATGAGATTTGCCATTATATATTCTTGCTCTTGCTGTCTATCAGTTATTTTAGTTGAAAATGCCATAAATTCTGATCTTTCTCCTCTAAATCTCTCAAGAACTACATTTTGAAGTTCCATGTTCTTCCATTTCAGAAGGGCTTCTGCTTCATGAAGTTTTCTACTAATTCTACCTTCTCCTTGGGTTATTCTACATAATCTGTCTTGATTTTTTTCCTTTTTTTGCAGTCTTTATTTTTTATGTTTTTTTTTTATTAAAGCTTTTTATTTGTATAACATATGTATGGGTAGTTCCCCAGCATTGATCTTTACAAAGCTTTCCATTACAAATTTTACCCCCAGTCCCCTCCCCTCCCCTAGATGGCAGGAAGTCCACTATATGTTAATAATATCGAAATGCTTGAGAAGTTATGCAAGAAAAATCCTATCTACAAGAAAGAAAAAGAAAATCAGAGAAAGGCAACACAATGCAAGCAAATGTCAATAGAGATCATGAAAATGTTACGTTGTGGTCCATATTTCATATCCCTCTCTCTGGGTGTATATGGTTTTCTTCAGTGAGCAATTGGAACTGGTTTGAGACAATTCTTTGTTGCAGAGAGCCATGTCCATCAGAATTGATCATCATGTAATAGTGTTGTTGCTGTGTATAATGATCTCCTGGTTCTGCTTGTTTCACTCAGCATCAGTTCATGCAAGTCCCTCCAGGCCTCTCTGAAATCGTCCTGCTGGTCGTTTCTTACAGAACAATAATATTCTGTAACATTCATATACCATAATTTATTCAGCCACTCTCCAATTGATGGGCATCCCTTCAGTTTCCAGTTTCTAGCCACTACAAAAAGGGTTGCCACAAACATTCTTGCACATGTGGGTCCCTTTCCCTCCTCTAAGATCTCTTTTGGATATAGGCCCAATAGAAACACTGCTGGGTAAAGGGTATGCACAGTTTGACAACTCTTTGAGCATAGCTCCAAATTGCTCTCTGGAATGGTTGGATCCGTTCACAATTCCACCAACAATATATTAGTGTCCCAGTTTTCCCACATCCCATCCAACATTCATCGTTATCTTTTCCTGTCATTTTAGCAAATCTTACAGGTATATAGTGGTACCTCAGAGTTGTCTTAATTTGCATTTCTCTGATCAATAGTGATTTAGAGCAACTTTTCATATGACTAGAGATGGTTTTAATTTCATCATCTGAAAATTGTCTGTTCATATCCCTTGACCACTTATCTATTGAAGAGTGGCTTGAATTCTTATATATATGACAATTCTCTATATATTTTAGAAATGAGGCCTTTATCAGAACCATTAAATGTAAAGATGATTTCCCAATTTGATGCTTCCCTCCTAATCTTGTCTGCATTAGTTTTATTTGTACAGAAACTTTTTAACTTAATATAATCAAAATTATCCATCTGGTGTTCAATTAGGAGTTCCAGGTCTTCTTTGGACATAAATTTATTCCATCTCCACAGGTCTGAGAGATAATCTATATTACGTTCCTCTAACTTGCTTACAAAGTCCCTCTTAATATCTAGATCATGAAGCCATTTAGATCTTATCTTGGTATGTGGTGTTAGGTATGGGTCAAGCCCTAATTTCTTCCACACTAGTTTCCAATTTTCCCAGCAGTTTTTGCTGAATAGTGAGTACTTATCCCAAAAGCTGGGGTCTTTGGGTTTATCGAACACTAGATTGTTAAGGTTAATGCATAGGTTGTCCTGATAACCTATCCTGTGCCACTGATCGACTGCTTTATTTCTTAGCCAGTACCAAACAGTTTTGATGACCACTGCTTGATAATATAGTTTTAGATCTGGTACAGCAAGGCCACCTTCATCTGCCTTTTTTTTCATTAATCCCCTTGAAATCCCTGACCTTTTGTTCTTCCAAATGAACTTTGCTACTATTTTTTCTAGATCTGTAAAATAATTTCTTGGGAGTTTGATTGGTATGGCACTAAATAAGTAGATTAGTTTGGGTAGTATGGTCATTTTTATTATGTTCACTCTGCCTACCCATGAGCACTTAATATTTTTCCAATTGATTAGGTCTGATTTTATTTGTGTGGAAAGTGTTTTGTAGTTTAGTTCGTATAGTTTCTGACTTTTCCTTGGCAGATAGATTCCCAAATATTTTATCCTATCATCTGCTATTTGGAATGGAATTTCTTTTTGTATCTCTTGCTGCTGAACTTTGTTGGTAATATATAAAAATGCTGATGATTTATGTGGATTAATTTTGAATCCTGTCACTTTGCTAAAGTTGTGAATTGTTTCTAGTAGTTTTTTAGTTGAGTCTCTAGGGTTCTCTAAGTATACCATCATGTCATCTGCAAAGAGTGATAATTTGGTTTCTTCATTACCTACTCTGATTCCTTTTATCTCTTTTTCTTCTCTTATTGCTAAAGCTAACATTTCTAATACAATATTAAATTGTAATGGTGACAGTGGGCAGCTTTGTTTCACTCCTGATCTTATTGGGAATGGTTTTAATTTGTCTCCATTACACATGATGCTTGCTGATGGTTTTAAATAGATGCTGCTGATCATTTTAAGGAAAAGCCCATTTATTCCTATACTCTCCAGTGTTTTTAATAGGAAAGGGTGTTGGATTTTATCAAAGGCTTTTTCTGCATCTATTGAGATAATCATATGGTTTTTGTTAATTTGGTTCTTAATATAATTAATTATGCTGATAGTTTTCCTAATATTGAACCAGCCCTGCATCCCTGGTATAAATCCTACTTGGTCATAGTGTACTATCCTGGGGATGACTTTCTGTAATCTCATTGCTAATATCTTATTTAAAATTTTTGCATCAATATTCATTAGGGAAATTGGTCTATAGTTTTCTTTCTCTGTTTTCACCCTACCTGGTTTAGCTATCAGCACCATATCGGTCTCATAGATGGATTTTGGCAGTATACCTTCTGTCCCTATTTTCCAAATAGTTTGTGTAGTATTGGAATTAATTGTTCTTTGAATGTTTGGTAGAATTCACATGTAAATCCATCTGGCCTTGGAGATTTTTTCTTAGGGAGTTGGTTAATAGCTTGTTCTATTTCTTTTTCTAATATGGGGCTATTTAAATAATTCATATCCTCTTCTCTTACCCTGGGCAATCTATATTTTTGTACATATTCCTCCATTTCATTTAGATTATCAAATTTACTGGCATAAAGTTGGGCAAAGTAACTCCTAATTATTGCTCTAATTTCTTCTTCATTGGAGGAAAGTTCTCCCTTATCATTCTTGAGAGTAAGAATTTGATTTTCCTCTTTCCTTTTTCTTATCAAATTAACTAAAGGCTTATCTATTTTGTTAGTTTTTTTCGTAGAACCAACTCTTAGTTTTATTTATTAACTCAATAGTTTTCTTATTTTCAATTTTATTAATTTCTTCTTTTACTTTTAGAATTTCCAATTTGGTATATAATTGAGGGTTTTTAATTTGTTGTTTTTCTAGTTTTTTTTTAATAATAAGCCCAATTCGTTGATCTCTTCTTTCTCTACTTTATGCAAGTAAGCATCTAGAGATATAAAATTGCCCCTTATAACCGCTTTGGCCGTATCCCACAAATTTTGGCATGTTGTCTCCTTATTGTCATTCTCCTGGATGAAATTATTGATTTTGTCTATGATTTGCTCTTTCACCCATTCATTCTTCAGGATTAGATTATTTAATTTCCAATTAACTTTTGGTTTATTTTCTCCTGGCCTTATATTGCATGTGATTTTTATTGCATCATGATCTGAAAAGGATGCATTTACTATTTCTGCCTTTCTGCATTTGATTTTGAGGTTTTTATGCCCTAACACATGGTCAATTTTTGTATAAGTTCCATGGACTGCTGAGAAAAAAGTAAACTCCCTACTGTCTCGATTCAACTTTCTCCATAGATCTATCATACCTAACTTTTCTGATAATTGGTTTATCTCCCTAGTTTCTTTCTTGTTTATTTTGTAGTTTGATTTATCTAAATCTGAGAGAGCACGGTTGAGATCCCCCACTAGCATCCTTTGGCTGTTTATTTCTTCTTGCATCTCTCTTAATTTCTCCCCTAGGAATTTGTGTGCTATTGCACTTGGTGCATATATATTTAGTATATTTAGTATAGATATTGCTACATTATCTATGGTACCCTTTAATAAAATATAGTTTCCTTCCTTATCTCTTTTTATTTGATCTATCTTGGCTTTTACTTGATCTGAGATAGGATTGCTACCCCTGCATTTTTTGTTCACCTGAAGCATAATATTTTCTGCTCCAGCCGTTTACCTTCATCCTATATGTGTCACTATATTTTAGATGTGTTTCTTGTAGACAACATATTGTGGTTTTCTGGTTTTTAATCCAGTCTGCTATCTGCTTCAGCTTTATGAGATTGTTCATCCCATTCACATTCACAGTTAGAATAACTAATTCTTTATTTCCTGCCATCTTTTTTACCCAAGTTATGTTTTCCCCTTTCCTTTCCCCTTTCTCCCTTCCCCCCTCCTCAGTACTTTGCTTTTGATGACACCCTCCCCCAAACAATACTCCACCCTTTAGATCCCCTCCCCCTGTTTTTACTCCTTTCCCCTGAGTCTTCTATTTTCCCTTCTATTAGTTTGTCCCTTACTTTTCCTCCTTTCCCTCCCACTTCCCTCTAGCAACAGACAAGTTTCTATGTGAAATCAAATGTCTGATATACATTTTTAGAGCCCAACCTGATGAAAGTAAGATTTACACAATCCTCATCTCCCTCCCCTCTTTCTCTCAATTATATTAGGTTTTCTTTGCCTCTTCAAGTGGTTTTACCTTGTTTTTACCTCCTTCTTTTTAGATCTTATTTTACCACTTTTTCCCTCTTTTCCCCAGTATGACAACCTTTCCCCCTTTAGTTTTCTTTTTCATATTATCAAAGTAATATCTAGTTAATTATACCCTCAAAGTTTAAGTATCCCCCTAGTATAAGTAAATTTCTCAAGAGTCCTTTCCTTTTTACCTTTTTATGCATCTCTTGAGTTCTGTGTTTGGATGTCGAATTTTTTGTTCAGATCCGGTCTTTTCAGTAGAAATAGGTGAAATTCACCTATATCATTGAATGACCATCTTCTTCCCTGGAACATAATGCTCATTCTAGCTGGATAGGTTATTCTGGGTTGTAATTCAAGTTCCTTTGCCTTTCGGAATATCTGGTTCCAGGCCCTTTGATCCTTCAATGTGGAGGCTGACAGATCTTGTGTGATTCTAATTATTGATCCTCGGTATTTGAATTGTTTCTTTCTAGCTGCTAGCAGAATCTGTTCCTTGGTGCTATAGTCCTGAAATTTAGCCATGATATTCCTTGGGGTTTTAATTTTGGGGTCTCTTTCAGGAGGTGATCGGTGAATTCTTTCAATGGTGATTTTGCCTTTTGATTCTACAATCTCAGGGCAGTTTTCTTTCAGGATTTCCTGGAAGATAGTGTTTAGATTCTTTTTTTCATCATGGCTTTCAGGAAGTCCAATAATCCTTAGATTGTCTCTCCTAGATCTATTTTCCAAGTCAGTTGTTTTTCCTAGGAGATAGTTCATAATTTCTTCTAATTTTTCATTTTTTTGCTTTTGTTTTACTGATTCTTGAAGTCTTATTGAGTCATTCAATTTCATTTGTTCAATTCTTATTTTAAAAGTGTTGTTTTCTTCAGTTACCTTTTTAAGCTCCTTTTGTAACTGGACAATTTGTTCATTGCACTCTTTTTCCACTTCACTAATTTTATTTTTCAATAAATTGGTGTCTTTTTCATATCTCTTTTTCAGGGCATCATATCCTTCTTGCACTGATTTCAGTTTATTTTCCCATTTATCCTCCAGCTCTCTTTTGAGGTTCTTTATGCAATCTTCCAGAAAGGCCTTTTGAAAAAGTGACCAGTGATGGTCTTTAATACCTTCTTCTGGTATTTTGTCTAAAGGGACCTCAGGATCTGGGGTCATTGCTTCTTTGCCTTGATAAAAGCTGTCTATGGTGAGAGCTCTCTTTTGCTTCTTCATTTTTTTGTAGACAGCATGGATATCTCTTTAAGGTAGGGAAAAAAAAAGGTGGCTGAAGGGCGGCTGAAGATCTTTGCCCTGGGGCACTTCATCAAATTAACTTAAGGTGCTGGGCGGGGGGGGGGGGGGGTAGGACTAAGTCCAAATTACTCCTTAAACAAGGCAAGTCTGCCAGAACACCTGCCCCCAATCAGGGCAGAGTGTCCTGAGTGCCTCAGATAAACTCCAGATGTTTGGAATTTGGAGTTTGGAGTTTGGAATTTCTTCCAGGATGAGCTGAGCTGAGTCCCACCCTCACTTCCAGCCTACACAGGAGTCCTCTATTTATCTCTCTGTCCGAGTTAGAGAAACCTGATATGAAGTTCTTCAGAAAGCAGTGTCCAAATATTTCTGAGTTCGTTGACTTGAAGATCAGTTCAGAGGCTTATTTTATTGTTGATTTGAGAGAAGATCGGAGGAGAGGCAGAGAGTCACCTTTTCACTCCGACATCTTGGCTCCGCCCCCTGCAGTCTTTATTAATAAGTGCTTCAACTCATTTACTAGATCTGGAGACTATTTTTTTTCCTTCTATTGTAAAGAATCTCACAGTTTACTCTGAAAAGAAGAGACAATCTTGTAATACTATATTCCATAAGGCAAAAGATAGAGACATAATCAAAAGTAGTTTACTTACTAAAGCTAAGTATACTCCTATGAGGGAAAAGAAATGGGACTTTAATGTAATAGGGGATTTTCAATCATTCCTGATAGATAATAAGAAAAGAGTAAAATCTTTAAAATGTAAAGGAGAATCTAGAGGGACCTAACAAAAGTAAATGTATATAAACAATTGAAAGGATGTTTAATATTCTAATAATAGGAAAAGAGCCCTGTTAATCTTCAGAACCTCAGAATAATCAAAAGTAATCAGTTGTTTTTAAAGAACAGATTTGTAGATAAACTTTGTTCTGAGGAACAAAAGAAAAAAGAAGTAAAGCAAAAAAAAAAAAAGAAAAAGTGATGGTAAAAGAAAGGCTATACTAGTGTAGAAAGGAAGAAAAAGCAATTTTTAAAATAGAGTATAAAAGAAGACTATATAAACATGTAAAAAGGAGTATTATTAAATGAACTACATAGACAAATTCATGTAGACATATATAAAACTCAGCAGGGAAGAAAGCAGGTATAGGAGTAGGCAGGTCATTTAAGAGGGAGTATGATAATAGGAAAATTCTAATACTAAAGGAGAGATTAGGAAGGGGGAGGAGAACTAGATGCCAAGAAGGTGTCTTGGAGCAAATGCTCTCCTTTCATTTTCTAGAATTCTAAAGATTCCTTCACTGAGGGCAATATATTGGCATTTCACTTCTCCCTCTGTCTTATAATGCCAAACTATGTCCTTACTTCATTCCCTCTACTACTCAGTTCTTTCCCTAGCAACCAACAATGTTTTGACTTCTTTTTGATCTCTGTGAATCAGTTCAAGTTTACCCTATTTTTCCTCTTACAAATTTATCCTCTTGCTGATCTTGCCTTGCCAGTTCTCTCCCATCTTCTGTCACTTATACTCCTATTCACAAGTTTCTATATGAAGTTGGAGAAAAACATAAAATTGTGATGACTGGTTTCCCTACAAATTTATGGACTGATCACTTTAGTAAGGCACTCTTTTTACTCTTCCTTGACAAACTCAGTAACCCTCTCACCAGTGGCTTTTCCAAGCCTTTCTTGTTTCTCCTCAAACATGCTATGACTCTCCTCAGTTGAGAACCTTGCCTCATATTTCATTGAGAAAACAAAGCTTTTTATCAGGAGCTCCCTCTTATTCTCACCCACACCCATGCCTCTCAAATCACCCAAACATTTCCCACAAATATATGTTCTAATATTCCCAATCTTTAAAAATATCTCACTTGATTCTTACTAGTTATCATCCCATATCTCCCCTTTCTTTTGTGACTAAACTCATTGGGAAGGTTATCTACAATTGGTGCCTTAAAAGACTTTTAATTTCACTTTCTTAATTCTTTAAAGTCTGGCTTCCAACCTCATCATTTAACTGAAACTTCTCTCTGCAAATCTACCAATGATATTTTAATTGCCAAGTTCCTCAATCCCCAGCATTCTTAATCTCTCTTCAGGCTGTAATACTACTAACTATTCATTGTCATCACTGATATGGTTTGTAATTAAAGAGGACTAAAATGACATCACGATGTTCAGGACAATATATAGGGTGTCTGACTGAGATTTCTCTAAATTTGTTCATCTTATGTTTCCTTTGAGCTACTGAAATTCTGTTTTACTTAGAGAGCACAGCACCTTCTTCGATTGAGCATGCCATGTTAGATAGTCCTATGTCTTCTATGTCTCACAATTGATACAAAAGTTCTTCAAAGAGACCTTGAGAGTTTCTTTGTATCACTTCTTCTGACTTCCTTGTGAGCACTAGATTTTTATGAGTATTACATAAAATAGTCTTTTGAGGTAAATTTACATTTGTTATCCAAATAATATATCTAGCTTTTTGGAATTTTTCCCTCTGTGGGAGAGTTTGAAATCTTGATGGTTCAGCTAAAGAAAGGACCTATGAAATACGTACCTATCTTACAGGTGGTCTTAAGAATCCTCCTAAAACAATTCAAATGGAAGAAATTTAATTTTTTGACATGACATTTATATACTGTACAAGTTTCATGGAAATAAAATACAGTGGTCAGAGCAATGCTTCTGAAGACTTTTCAGTTGGATAGACAACCTATAATAACTCTTCACTGCCACCATTTCTTTCAGAACCCCCTAAATAATGGGATAACTGGAGATATGTGCATGTTAAATTCATTATCTATATGGACGTCTATGGAAAAGATATTGTCAAGGTAAGGAAACTAATTCTCATCTTTCAAAATTTCTCAATTTGCTATGATTTATGGTTTCATATACAGATTGTGCAAGGTTAGCTGGTGCAGAACCTATGTTTTCTTGGTATGAATTGTCAGGACAAAAGTAGCTCAATTGGCAAACGATTCATACTCTGTTGCATATCAATTTCAGAAACAATATTTAATGCACAATCACCTACAAAGTCAAACACCAATTCTCCTTCTATTTTAATCTTGACTTGTAGCCTTTTCAAGTTAAATAATTCCCTATTAGTGCAGTAGTTGACCTTGATGCCATTGTTGTAATTATTGAAGGTATCTGACAACAATCCTGAAAACATCATACTAAAAAGCATGGGTGCAATCACATAGCTCTGCTTTATACCCCATTGGTGATTAAGAAAATGTAAGAGCATCATCTATTGTATAGAATAGTACAAATATGGCATCATGAAACTGGCATCTTACTGATGACTTGTTCGGCCCACTAAATACCACCATGATCTTCCACATGGCCTCATAACTGATGATATCAAAGGCCTTCGTCAGATTGACAAATGTTGTGTACACACTTCTGTTTTTCTTTTGGAGAAAAAGAAGAATTTTTCTAGAGTTGTAAGTCAGTAAACACCATATTGATAGTTGTTTGGCCTTTTCTTAAGCCATACTGGCTCTCTAGTAGTTTAGCATTTTCTTGGTAAAGGATTAGCTGATTAAGGAATTTTCTGCTTGAGGTTCTCAGGCAGCAATATTTCAAGCAATGATGAAGGGGGAGAAACACTGCTTTCCCATCCCATACAATTTTCACAGTACAACTTAGTTCCTTTTCCTTTTTACAGATGAACAATGGAGATACCTCTACTCAACTGAGAGATATACTCCTTCCCTTCTCTTCTAAAAGGAAAATTTAAGACAACTTTTGTATTAGTATTATGTATGTCTCTGTTAGAGTGAAATCACCAGGAGTTTTGCCACAGGAGAGAAGACTCATGGCATTCAAAATTTTCATCATTTGTAACTTCAGCTGATTGACTTCTGACATATCTTTCATTGTATGTTAAAAATCTGAGTCATTAAGAGCTCTTAAAGTCAACAGGTGCAAACCTCAATTCATTATTCTCCCCTAAACTCTTCCTTTCTTTTGAATTATTATGGATATCACCACTATACTTCCAGTAACACAGTATAAGAATAATTTTCAATTTCTCATGTTCTCTTTTTCTCATCCTACATCTTTTTCCAATTTTTAATGTCTCTTGAATATGGCCTCCTTTCTTCTATTACACTACTGTCAAACAATGCAATCCTTCCTCATGCTGTGTCTGGATTTCTGCTATATCTTAATGGTTGCTTTTCCTACCACATCAAGTACATTCTCCACCGAGCTTTCAAAGTGATCCTCCTTACATGCAAATCTGGCATGCCATCTCCTTTTTTTTTAATAAATTCTCTACTTGGATATTTTTTTATCACCACCAGGATTTAATAACCAGGACTCCTCCCTTTCTAGGCCTTTTCTTTGTATCCCTATCATTCAGCAGAGTATCTGGTACATATTTGGTGTTATATAAATCCTTGTGATTAATCAAGTTGCATGTGCATTCTTAGATAAAGTTAGAGGGTATTAATATGTAATAAAATCACAAATGAAGTTCAGAATAACATTCTGTACCATATGTTATTAAAAGTTTTTTCTTTATTATATTTTATGGGCTATCTATGATGTACAACTTATTTCTGAATTCTAGCATCCATATCAAAATTTTTATTTTGCATAGTATTCATTTGATAATGAAATGGAGCAGTTCTTGAATATTTTTGAATATTTTTTACAATTCTGTATTTTGCAATATCACATTATATATTTTCTTTGTAGAGTTTCTCCATCATTGGTTCTAATTTATTTACTCTCCTATTATTTATTTATTGAGCTGTTTTTTTGAGAGCACTGACTATCAATCAAAATTTATTCTTTTTTCTTTCTTTCTTTTTAATACACATTGCTTTATAAATCATATTAGGAAAGAAAAATTAGAACAAAAGGAAATAATCATGGCAGAGAAAAAACAAAAAAATGAACATAGCATGTCTTGATTTGCATTCTTTCTCTATAGTTCTTTTTTTTTTTTTTTGGATGAAGATGGTGTTTTCTATCCAAAATCTATTGGAATTGCCTTGGATCCCTGAGCCACTGAAAAAAACAAAGTTTTTCATAGCTGATCATCATACATTCTTGCTATACAATGCGTCCCTGGTTCTGCTTGTTTCACTCAGCATTAGTTCATGTAAATCTTTCCAACCCTTTCAAAAGTCAGCTTTTTCATCATTTTTTATACAACAACAACATTTCATTACCTTCATATACCATAATTTATTCAGCCATTCCCCAAGGGAGGGGCATTTACTCATTTTCTAATTCTTTGCTACTGTAATGAGCTGCTACAGATATTTTTGCACATGTGGTTCATTTTCCTGCTTTATGATTTCCTTGAAGAAAAGACCCAGAAGTGGCACTGTTGGGTTAAAGAGTATGCACAGTTTTATAACCATTTGGGCATAGTTCCAAATTGCTCTCCAAAATGGTTGGATGAAACCATAACACCTCCAACAATGAATTAGTTTCCCAGATTTTGCACATCCCCTCCAATGTTTATCATTTCCTTTTCCTGATATTTTAGCCAATCTGAGATGTGTGAGGTGGTATCTCAGAGTTGTTTCAATTTTTATTTCTCTAATCAATAGTGACTTATTGCATCTTTTCACATGATTATAGATAGCTTTAATTTTATCATTTGAAAAGTGTCTATTCATATATTTTGATTATTTGTCAACTGAGGAATGACTTGTATTCTTTCAAATTTAATACAATTCTTAACATTTTAAAAATGAGACTTTTATCAGAAACACTGACTGTAAAAATGTTTTTCCTATCTTTGTACTTCCCTTTTAATCTTTTTTTTTCTGTTTTTTTTTTTTGTGTGTGTGTGTGTGTGCAAAACCTTTTAAATTAAAGGTAATCAAAGTTATTTGTTTTGCCTTTCATAATGTTCTCCACTTTTTCTTTGGTCAAAGATCTGATAGACAAATTATATATTGCTTTCATAATTTGCTTATGGTATTGCCCTTTATGCCCAAATTATTGGTATGGAATGTGAGATGTAAGTCTATGCTAAGTTTCTGACATATTTTCCAGTTTTCTCAGGAATTTTTGTCAAATTGTGAATTCTTATCCTAGAAGTTAGTTTGGAGTTTTATCAAATATTAGATTTTACTATTAACATTGATTATTGTGTCATGTGTATCTAACCTTGATGACTGCTGCTTAATAATATAGTTTTAGGTTTGGTGCTGCTAAGCCAACTTCCTTTGTATTTTTTTCATTTATTCCTTTGATATTATTGAACTTTTTGTTCTTTCAGATAAATTTTGTTATTATTTTTTCAAATTCTACAAAATATTTTTGTCACCTTGATTGATATGGCACTGAACAAGTAGACCAATTTAGACAGAATTTGTCATTTTTATTACATTAGCTCAGAATATCCATGAATAATTGATATTCTCCCAGTTAATTAGATATGACTTTATTTGCATGAGAAGTGTTTTTAATTGTGTTTGTATAATTCTTGGGTTTGTCTTGGCAGGTATATTTCATTTTGTTTATAGTTATTTAAATGGAATTTATTTTTCAATCTCTTTCCATTCAGCTTTGTTAGTAATATATAGAAATGCTAATGATTTGTGTGGGTTTATTTTATATCTTGCAACTTTGCTAAAGTGGTGAATTGTTTCCAGTAGGTTTTTGGATGATTTTCTAGGATTTTGTAAGTATATCATCATATCATATGCAAAGAGGAGAGTTTTATTTCTTCGTTGCCTATTCTAATTGCTTTAATTTGTTTTTTTCTTTTCTTATTGCTACAGCCAGCATTCCTATTACAATGTTGAATAATAGTGGTGATAATTATTTTAAAAAAAAGCTTCCTTTATCCTTATGCTCTCTAGTGTTTTAATAGGAATGAGTGTTGTGCTTTGTCAAAAGTTTTTTTCTGCATCTATTGAGATTATGATATGATTATGATTTTTGATGGTTTTATTATTGATATGGTTGATTATGGTAATAGTTTTGCTGATACTGAATCAGTCCCTGCATTCCTGGTATAAATCCCACTTGCTCGTTTTTTATTGTTGTATATTATGCTGCTGATAAGTTGCTGTAATCCCCTTACTAATATTTTAAGTTTTTGCATCAATATTCATTAGGGAGATTGGTCTGTAATTTTCTTTCTCTGTTTTGGCTCTTCCTGGTTTAGGTATCAGTACACTATATCTGTGTCATAAAAGGAATTTGGTAAGAATCCTTCTTTCCCTATTTTTTCAAATAGTTTATATATGTTGTAATTAATTACTCTTTCAATGTTTGAGAGAATTCACTTGTGAATCCATGTGGCTCTGGAGATGTTTTTCTTTAAGTGTTCACTGATGTCTTATGCAATTTCTCTTTCAAAATGGGACTATTTAAATAATTTATTTCACTCTTCTGATAATCTGGGCAATTTATGTGCATATTCATCCATTTTGGTTAGATTGTCAGATTTGCTGCCATACAGTTGGGCAAAATAGCTGCTAATTGTTGCTTTAATTTCTTTTAACTTGGTGGTAAATTGACCATTTTCATTTTTGAGGCTGCTTATTTTTTTCTTTCTTTTTTTCAAATCAAGTTAGCCAAAGGCTTATCTATTATTTTGTTTGTTTTTTAGAAAACCAACTCTTAGTTTTATGTATTAGTTAAATCAGTTTTATTAACCTTTCCTTTGAGTTTATGAATTTCTAATTTGGAATAATTTGGAGGGGGTTTAATTTGTCCTTGTTCTAGTATTTTTTTAGTTGCATGACTAATTTATTGATCTTCTCTTCCTCTAGTTTTTCACCTAGCTATTTAAAGATAAAAATTTTCTCCTAAAACTGCTTTGACTGCATCACACAGGATTTGGTATGTTGGCTTATCGTTTTAGAATTAGATAATATAGTTTCCAATTGGTTTTTAGTCTATCTTTCCCTGGCCCTTTATTGAATATAATTTTATTGCATTGTGATATGAAAAGAAAGCATTTATATTTCTGCTTTTCTGTTTTTGATTTTGAGGTTTTTATGCCCTAATACATGGTCAAGTTTGAATAGATGCCATATACTGATGAGAAAAATGTGTATTCCTTTCAGTTACTATTCAAAATTTTTAGAGGTCTATCATATTTAAGTTTTCTACAATCCAGTAGTATAGTTTTGCTCTTTAATTCTTCCTATAAGTAGCTTAAAACTTTCTCTAGGAATTTGTATAAGCTACCACTTGGTGCATATATATTATTATCTTTATATTTCATTGTTTATGGTATACTTTATCAAGATGTACTTTCCTTTCTTATCTCTTTTAATAAGATTTATTTTTACTTTTGCTTTATCTGAGATACAAATTACTACCCCTGCTTTTTTTTATTTCAGCTTAAGCATGATAAAATACTGTTCCAGCCTTTTACTTTTATTCTGTATTTGACTCTGTGTCAAATGTTTATATTGCAAGCAACATATTGTATGATTCTGTTTTTTAATCTGTTATGCTACACACTGCTGTTTTATAGGAGAATTCATACCATTCACATTCACAATTATGATTAACAGTTCTGTATTTCCCTTCATTGTATTTTTCTCCCTTGCATATAATTTTATTCTTTCTACTCTGTCCTTAAGTGTTTTTTTTTAATTCCACCCCACCCACTATCTTATCTGCTATCACCCCTTTTTAACTTCTCACCTTTTTTCTTAATATATAAGCTCTCTCTATCCCACTTCTCTCCTTTTTTTTTCCTTTTTATCCTCCTACTTCTTTGTAGAGTTAGATAAATTTCTACATCCAACTGAATGATTAAGTTATTCTCTCTTAAAGCCCAGACTTATGAGAACAAACTTCAGACAATGCTCATCCTTCTCCTTCTTTCCCTGATTTTTTTTTAGTTTCAACTTTTATTAAAGCTTTTTATTTGCAAAACATATGCATATGTAATTTTTCAGTAGTGAGCCTTGCAAAGACTTCTGTTCCAAATTATCCCCTCCTGCCCCTCACCCAATTCCTTAGATGGCAGGTAGGATAATACATGTTAAATATGCTAAAATATATGTTAAATCAAATATATGTGTGCATATTTATTCAGTTATCTTGCTGCACAAGAAAAATTGGATCAAGAAGAAAAAAAAAACTGAGGAAGAAAACAAAATGCAAGCAAACAACAACAGAGAGAGTGAGAATGCTATTTTCTGGTCCATACTCAGTTCCCACAGTCCTCTCTCTGGGTGTAGGTGGCTCTCTTCCTCACTGAAAAAGTGGAACTTGTTTGAATCATGTCATTTTTGAAGAGTGCTACATCCATCAGAATTGATCATCATATAGTCTTGTTGCCATGTATAATGATCTCCTGGTTCTGCTCATTGCACTTAGCATCAGTTCATGTACGTCTCTCCAGGCCTCTCTGAAATCATCCTGCTGGTCATTTCTTACAGAACAATAATATCCCCTAACATTCATATATCATAATTTATTCAGCCATTCTCCAATTGAAGGGGCATTCATTCACTTTCCAGTTTCTTGCCACTTCAAAAAAAGACTGCCACAAATATTTTTGCATATATGAGTCCCCTTCCCTCCTTTAAGATCTCTTTGAGATATGAACTCAGTAGAAAAATTGCCAGGTCAAAGGGTATGCAGTTTGGTAACTTTTTGAGCATAGTTCCAAATTGCTTTCCAGAATGGTTGGATCCATTCACAGTTCCACCAACAATATATCAGTGTCCCACTTTTCCCACATCCCCTCCAACATTTGTCATTATCTTTTCCTGTTATCTCTGCTAATTTGAGAGGTGTGTAGTGGTGTCTCAGAGTTGTCTTAATTTGAATTTCTCTGATCAATAGTGATTTGGAGCACCTTTTCATATGGCTAGAAATAGTTTCAATTTCTTCATTTGAAAATTGTCTGTTCATATCTTTTGACAATTTATCAATTGAAGAATGGTTTGAATTCTTATAAATTTGAGTAAATTCTCTATATATTTTACAAATGAGGTCTTTATCAAAACCTTTGAATGTAAAAATGTTTTCCCACTTTATTGCTTCCCTTCTATTTTTGTCAGCATTAATTTTGTTTGTACAAAAACTTAATATAATCCAAATTATCTATTTTGTGATCAATAATGATCTCTAGTTCCTATTTCATCACAAATTCCTTTCTCCTCCACAGATCAGAGAGATAAACTATTCTATGTTCTTCTAATTTATTTATAATATAATTCTTTATGTCTTGATCATGAACCCACTTAGACCATATCTTGGTACATGATGTTATGTGTGGGTCATTGCCTAGTTTTTACCATACTAGTTTCCAATTTTCCCAGAAATTGTTTATGCTTTTCTTGAGTTCTATATTTGGAGGTCAAATTTTTTGTTTAGTTCTGGTCTTTTCATCAGAAATAAATGATATTTACCTGTTTCATTGAATGTCCATCTTCTTCCCTGAAAGAAAATGCTCAGTTTAGCAAGGTAATTTATTCATGGTTGCATTCCAAGTTCTTTTGCCTTTTGGAATATCAGATTCCAGGACCTTTGATCCTTTAAGGTGGAAGTTCATAGATCCTGGGTGATTGTCATTGTGGTTCCTCAGTATTTGAATTGTTTCTTTCTGGCTGATTGTAATATCTTTTCCTTGGTATGGTAGTTGTAAATTTTAGCCACCATATTCCTTGGGGATTTAATTTTGAGATCTCTTTCAGGAGGTGATTGGTGAATTCTTTTGATGGCTATTTTACCTTCTGATTCTATGACATCCAGGCAGTTTTCTTTGAGGATTTCCTGAAAAATAGTGTCTAGGGTCTTTTTTTTTTTTCATCATGGTTTTCAGGAAGTCCAATAACCTTCAGATTGTCTCACCTAGATCTATTTTTCCAGGTCAGTTGTTTTACCAATTATGTATTTAACTTTATTTTTTCTATTTTTTTCTTTTTTTGTAATTTTGCCTGATTGAATTCTTGATGCCTCATTGAGTCATTCATTTCCATTTGTTCTGTTCTGTTTTTTTAGTGAATTATTTTCTTCATTTACTTTTTTTCACTTCTTTTTGTATTTGTCAAATTGAATTTTTTAATGACTTGTTTTGTTCTATGGATTTTTTTCCATTGCACAAATTCTGTTTTTTAAGGAGTTATTTTCTTTTTTTATTTCACAAATTCTGTTTTTCTGGGAGTTGCTTTTTTCCCATTTTGTCAAATCTATCTTTTAATGAGTTACATGCTTTTTCCATTTCACTAAGTCTAATTTGTGTTGCCTTTTCCAAACCATCTTGCAAAATTTTCATTTCCTTTCCCCATTTTTCTTCCAGCTCTCTTTTAAGATCCTTTTTAATTTCTTTCAGAAGCAGCTTGTGTGATGGGGACTAATTTATATCACCTTTTGGGGCTTCATCTGGAGATGATCTGCTTTTAGTCTCTTCAGGGTTTGAAATCTGTTCTTCTCTTTTGCTATTTATGGTCAGGGTTCTTTTTGCTTTTTTATTCAGTTTTTTAAAAGTTGAAATCTGTTTTTAGGGCAAGGGAGGTTTCTACACTTTCTCTACAAGCAGCAGCATCCGGGTCAGTTCTGGCTACAATGAGTCAGTGTTTACTGACTTCCTTGGGTGAGTGTAGCCAGGTCCTGTGAGGTTCTGGAATTCTGGGGTTCACTCTTTACCCTTTGTGTTTGTGATTGATTTTGTATAACTTCTCTGCTGATCTATTGGCTTGCAGTCAGGGTAGAGTAGCCAACACTGTTGTAGATTCCTACCCATAGATTCTCTGCCCACAGAACCCCCACCTCCCTGAGTCTGCACTGCCTGCACTGACATCTGTGCTTTACCTGCTTGGGCTTGGCTCACCTCCCTCCATGCCCAATTGAAACATCTTTTCTGGGTTCCTTCCGGGGGTGGAGCCATGGTGGTGGAGATCAGACAGGATTCTCTGTAACCTCCTCTAACCTCCCCTCAAACCAACAAAATATGAAGCCTCTAGACTGATTCTGAAGCAAAAAAATCCACAATATCCGGAGAGCAACGCGATTCCAGAAGAAGATACTCTGGAGGAACCTCAAAACAGGTCTGATAAGCACCAGAAATAATTCAATCAGCGGAGCTGCCCAGCCCTGACATAATTCAATCAGCAGAACTGCCCAGTCCCTGAAATAACTCAATCAGCAGAACTGCCCCAGGGCAAATTAAAGCAGCTGTCCCACCTTTGCCCTAAACAGACCTCACACCTTTAAAAAGAATGAATAAAAAACCAAAAAGAGCTCTCACCATAGACAATTTTTATGGAGAGAGGGAAGAACAGACCTCAAATCCTGAGGCCCCTAAAGGTAAAGCAACTCCAGAAAAAGCCCCAAAGAGAGACATAAATTGGTCTCCATGTCACAAG
>JAJPUD010004914.1:89846-178224 GCA_023553655.1 Myrmecobius fasciatus | reverse complement strand
ACCTTAGGATTACTGCTATATTTACCCTAGAAGCTGTATCCTATCAAAACTATTGTTCATGCTTGGAAGCAAGTTTAAGGTGGACTGTCAATGGAGATTGGCGTCTCTCCTTCAATCATCAGTACTACTTATTTTCCACTCTGGTAGATACAGTTGAGGTTGGAGCAACCTGTCAACCAAGAATTTCCATATGACTGTTGAGAGCATCACCTTCCTCTCAGTCCCCTAAAATACAGGATTCAACCTGTATTTTAATATCTCTTATTCTCTCACCCCCATATCCAGTGTCTCAAATACTGCCACATCATGTTGGCTTTGCCCTTGTGACATCTCTCCCATATGCCTCCTTTTGTCGTAACAGTGCTACACTCTGGTGTAGAATCTCATCATCTTATAGATCAACTATTAAAATAGTCTATTGCTTGGTCCCCCTACTCAATTCATGCTTTATTTGGCTATCAATTGATCTTCCTGAAGTACAGATCTGACCTAGTCATCTTCCTATTCTGTTCATTTTCCTGGCTCCCTATCACCTCCAGGCTCAATATAAAATCCCTATTTGGTTTTAAATAGCTTGCTTTGTATGTATTTGTATGTTGTCTCCCCTGTTAAGACTATCTTTTGCCTATTGCCAAGTATTCCATAAATGTTTATTGAATGAATGAATAAAAATTCATCTCTGTTCTTTACAATTGTGAGCACACCTTTGTGACTTTGGGATAATAAATGAATAAAAATATTTAACTTTTACACAGCAGTTTAAGGATTGGACTGGACTTAACATATGTTCTCTCATTTTATCCTCATGGCTCCCTTTTACAAGTTACGTATTATTAATATTCATTCCCATTTTACAGATAAGCAAATTGGGGCTGGAAGAGGTTAACTGGCTTGTGCAAGATCATATCTAATGTCTGAGGAAGGATTCAAGCCTGGATTCAGTTCTACTATACCACCCAGCAGCTTGGGATACAGTGTCTATATAAGCAAAAACAGGCTGGACTAGATTTTTATCTAAGGCTCCTTTCAATTCTAGATTGTGTAGGGGAGAGGTAATCTAAAAATGGTATTCAGTCCTACCACTTAGCAACAGTAGTTCTTCCTTTCTATTTACTTTTCATCTTACTAGGTCAGGATGATAGTAAATTTAGCTCAATTCATGAATGAGACAAGAATCAACTCATCAGTCCCTGC
Organism: Myrmecobius fasciatus; assembly: GCA_023553655.1. NCBI lineage: Eukaryota > Metazoa > Chordata > Mammalia > Dasyuromorphia > Myrmecobiidae > Myrmecobius > Myrmecobius fasciatus. The sequence continues at coordinate 177,030 of JAJPUD010004914.1, read as the reverse complement.
ATGAGAAAAAAATCATCAGAAGAAAGTAGACTTGATTGTACCGCTCCTAAAACCACTTTTTCCTAGATAACTTTGGTTTGGTTGTGTTCTCTGAACTTTGAAGAGGACCAAAATGACATAGATAACCTTAAAAATCAAGTCACTAGTTTCCAATCCCAAGGCTGAAGTACTTTTGCTTAAAGTCATGCAGTTTATCCAGGAAGTCTCAGGATTAGAACTCAAGCCTCTGACTGCTTTAAACAACTTGCCAGCCTATTTTTACTGATTTTTTTTCTGATACTTCTCAGTGGCAAAACATACAAGTTCCACATTCCCATCCTCACTGCTAGCGGTAATACTGACCTTTTAAAAATTGCTATTATCTAAGAACTTGGGCTCCTACAAGAAAGCCTCTTCCATCCTGAGGTCAGCTGGCATTGATATGCATATTATTCATTCATCCTTGCTATGCAAATATGAGATTCAACCCTTAACTCTTGGCCCAGACCTAAAGGATGTGGTGGGAAAGGAACAGAAATTCTTTTGCTGATACTACATCACCAGACAATTGCTTGAGAAGATGTGGATGTGCTCTTCTGTGCAATTGAACCTCGACTTTTTGAATCTTTATTTGTGATAGTAGCTTTTAAGTAGAACTTATCTAAATGTAGGGAGTCCTTTAGAGCCATTAAAAACCATCAGATTCATTGGCTGTGACTGCAGCTAATATCTCTCATTGTATAGACAACCGAGGGTTAGCAGAATAAACAACCAGCTTCCCTAAGTGAGAATGAGTTTTGTCATCTTTCTAATTCCCTGAAAACCAGAATTTCCAGCTCAGAGAGGCATTTTTCTATTTTTTTGTTTGTGGAAACTTCTTGCATTAACACAAATGTAGCTAACTTAATATTTGCATTTCGATTAGACTTCTTTCAGAGTCAATCATTTAACAAAGATTTCATAGTGTAGCGAAAGCCCTGTGTACAAAGAGCCTGTGGTTTCCCCACAGGACATAAAGTTTTGATTTTTTTTGTTCAGTCTTTTTAGTCATGACTGACTCTTGATGACCCTTTTTGGAATTTTCTTGGAAAAGACACTGGGGTGGTTTCCTATTTCCTCCAGTTCATTTTAACAGATGAGGAAACTGAGGCAAACAGGGTTAAGTGACTTGTCCAGGGTCACACAGCTAGATAGTATCTGAGTCCAGATTTGAATTTTGGTCTTTCTGACTCCAGATCTGGTTCTCTATTCATGGTCTTATCTAGTTAAAGTTTAGCAGCAAGTAATGGCTCTTTTCCATAAGTACTTTCTTCATAGTAGCCCATTTTATGAATTCGTAAACTTGAATTCAGAGATTAAGTGACTGGCTCATGGTCACAGAATCAATGAGGAGAGCATCAGAACTTGAATTCCTTTTTCCATAATACCATTTAGATGAGAGACAGCAGTAGAGAGCAGGCTTTGGAACAAAGTAGAACTGTCTCTGACACATTGTAACTGTGTGGCTCTCTAAGTAAGTCATTTACCTCTCCATGTGGTAGTCAACCCTGTAAGAAAGAGTTGCAGAAAAGATGCTGACCTGAATTGGTAGGTTTATACAAGTAGGAAATTCTCTATACTACTGAAATCCAGGTCCCTTCGGTCCCTTAACACAGGTCTAAATGCTCCAAAGTGTGGCATGAAGTCACTTATATCAGAAAAATTTGGTAAAAATATAGTTTCTTGAACACTTTATGAATAGTAAATGAATTGCATGTAATAAGCCACTTTAAATTGTTGAATGCCTCATACGATTATCTTCCATGGAAATATATTTGCATTTGAAACATGCTGTGATTTGTTATTCAAAATATTTTTTAAAATTACAATCGATTTCTTTACCCCAATATGTTCAAATAAAACTGTGAAGGCAATTACACTTGGAGGGGTGCCTTGTATTATGTAATGAATGCATTTTTTGGTTTTGTTGTACATTGATTTAAATTAGTAAGTCAAGTTTTGTGCAGTAGAAAGAGTTTTCAGCCTGGAGTCCTGGGCCCAGGACTTGAATTTTACCAGTGTGGCATAGTGGAAAGAGCTGATTCTGGAGTCAGAGATGCTAACAGCAGGATACAGTGAAGAGTTCCAGATTCACAAGATGAAGTGCTGAGGCAGAGTGAGAAATGATGATATGTCTGTCCTGCCTTTCTCCTTCAATCCTATTCTGGTACATAAACTGTGTAACACTGGGCAGTTCCTTTGACATATTCAATTCAGTGAATTTGGGCTGTGTAAGCCTCAATCTGAACATTTGTGGGCCAGACTGATTGACTTTTTATCTCAACAATTAAATTTTTTCTTAAGTTAAATTTTTCCTTTTGTATCTGGAAGACTTAATTTAGGAATAGGAAAATAAGCCTTTCTCTGCATGTTCTTAGCCCAGGATTAAGGAGAGAATACATATAGTTGGATGACCTGAGTAATAAATGCTTGAGAAGATTAATTACTTCCATTTTAGACTATGGACAGCACCATCTCAGAAATCTTCCCTTACTTCATTACCAGAATTAGAATGCTATAGGAAACCCATAGGTACAAATAGAAACAAAATTGGGTTCTAGTAAGAATTATAATTTAATGCTAAATAAAGTAATAACACATATGCCAGAAGTCAATATGTATCTGGGAGCCTTTAGACTGAATGCTAGAAAAGCAAGGATTAGATTCAATTTAAAGGATAAGGGATATATCTAAAATAAATTGGGCAAGAAAGAGAAAAAATGAATTTATCTACTAAGTTTTGTAAGGACAGTGTATGGTCCAGTTTTTTGAAGTAACACAGACTCTTTGGTAAGGAAACTAGTTGGCAGCTATTGGCTTTCTCCAAGGAAGCAAGAAACTACCTGGTAGGGAGAGGTGGGGAGAAAATGCCCCCATCTTTTGTGACCCCTTCATCATCCATCCTGAAAGAATGAAGTCAGCTTTATCTTTAAACTAAGTAGGTCTGATTTCAGGGTACCATGAAAGAATGAAGTCAGCTTTATCTTTAGAGTAAACTAAGTGGGTCTGATTTCAGGATACCTTTGCTCTTTGCTCTCCTTGCTAAATTTCTTTAGATTGTAGAGTCTGAGGTGAGAGGAAGTCTTTTGTTTGAGAAGTAAGATAAAAGATTGACTGCAAATGCTTGGTTGGGCTAATACTTCATTCAACCTGATTGAGTTTACCTGCATTTTGAGTAGAAATGAAAGATACCAGATTCTACTCTATTTTGATGGAAAAGGCTAGGAAAAGTTTTAGAGGCAAGGAAGAATACAGAAAGAAGATACTAGTGTGACAAGAGACAAAATTAGACTCAATTTAATGATTTTCCCTAGAGTGGGTACTATTTGCTTTCAATTAGGTGGGGACATATAAAAAGTATGCCTTGTGATATATTTATCATACAGCAGGCAAAAGCAGGAAACTCTTTGGCATGATTTATGAAGATATATGTGTATATGTATGTTTATTTATAGATATCTGACTTCCCTAATTCCCATGGAATTTTTAAATTGAGATAACACTCTATGTAAAAACTTCTTTAGTATTCCTTAGATATACTTAGAATCATAGCTTCAAAAGCTGGAAGAAAAGTTAGTCAGAAAATATCTTTAAGCACCTACTATGTGCCAATAACTGTGCTAAGTAATGAAGGAACCAAAAAAAAAAAAAAAGATAGAATATAATCACTTCTCTCAAAGAGTTTATGGTCTAATGAAGGAAGAGATCATGAAAATAACTAGGTACAAACAAAATATACAAGATAAATTATTAGATGATTAATAGAAGGAAGGCCTTCCCATTAAGGGTGGCCAGGAAAGATTTCTCATAGAAAGGTGGGATTCTAGCTGGCACTTGAAGGAAGCTTGGAGGGACATAATTGAAAATACCTGAGTTGGGTGATAAAGTATATTGTTTGAGAAACTGAGTGTCACTAGATCACAGACTTTGTGAGGGTAAGGTAGAAGAAGACTGGAAAGGTAGGAGGGACCAAGTTATAAAGGGTTTGAATGCCAAGCTGAAAGTTTATTGAATAATACAGTAACAAGGTCAATCTATTTGAGAAATATTGAGAAACATTGAGAAAGATGACTCCAACAACAGAGTGGAGGAGAATGATCATTTAGTATAACCCCCAAATTTTATAGGGGATGTAACTGGCCTAGGCAGCTCAGCTTAGGCATCATGCCTGGATCAAAAAATAGAGTAGTGAGTCAGTGGAATAGGTTTAAGTACACAAGACACAATAATCAATGACTATAGTAATCTACTCTTTGATAAACCCAAAGATTCCATGTATTTGACAAAAATTACTGGGAAAATTGGAAAATAATATGGCAGGAACTAGGCGTAGAACAACATCTCACACTCTATATGAAGATAAAACTAAAATGAGTTCATGATTTAGACATAAAGGTTGATACTATAAGCAAATTTGAAAAGAAATTAGAGAAGGGAGGGATTTATGGCCAAAGAAGAACTAGAGAACGCTATGAAATGCAAAATGGATCATTTTGATTACATTAAATTTAAAAGGGTTTGCACAAACAAATCCAACGCAGCCAGAATTAGAAAGGAATCAGAAAGCTTGGCAAAAATTTTTACAGCCAATGTTTCTGATAATAGTCTTATTTCTAAAATAAAGAAGTGATTCAAATTTATAAGAACATAAATAATTCCCTAATCAATAGTCAAAGGTTATGTACAGACAATTTTCATATGAAGAAATTAAAACCATCTATAGTTATTTTTTAAAGTGCTCTAAATCATTATTGATTAAAGAACTGCAAATTGAAACAACTCTAAGGTATGACTTCACACCTCTCAGATTGGCTAAGATAACAGGAAAAGATAATAATAAATATTAGAGGGGATGTGGGGAAAATTGGGACACTAATGCATTGTTGATGGATTGTGAGCTGATCCAACCATTCCAATGACCAATTTGGAACAATGACCAAAGGTCTATAAAACTGTGCATACCTTTTGATCTAATAATGGCACTACTGGGTCTATATGCCAAAGAGGCCATAAAAAAGGAAAAAGGACCCATATGTACAAAAATATTTATAGCACTTTTTGCAGTGGCAAGGAATTGAACATTGAATGGATGTCATCAAATGGTGAATGGTTGAATAAGTATATGAAAATAATGGAATATTATTGCTCTATAAGGAATGATGAGCAGGCTCATTTCAGAAAAGTCTGGAAAGTCTTACATGAACAGATGCTGAGTGAAGTGAACAGAATAGGGAGAACATTGTACACAGTAACAGCAAGATTATGTGATCAACTATGATAGTTCTTCTCAATAATACGTCGATCTAAGAAAATTCCAATAGACTTGGGATAAAAAAAATGCCATTTGCATCAGAGAGAGTGCAACGAAACCTAAATGTGAATCAAATCATAATATTTTCATCTTTTTTTTATTTTTATTTTTTTGGAGGGAGAGTGAGATAGACAGAAAGGTTCAGGGGACACAATATATAGAGTCAGGAAGATTTTCCTTCAAATTTGGCCTTAGACACTCAGTAGTTGTGTGTGACCCTGGATCCTATTCGCTTAATCCTATTTGCCTCAGTTTCCTCATCTATAAATAAACTGGAGAAGGAAATGGTGAAACCAATCCAGTATCTTTGCCAAGAGTCAGACTCATGTCCGACTAAAATGACTGAACAACTGGGTGATTCGAATAATCCTTATGGTCACAAAGATAGTAAAATGGAAGGTACAATATTCAAACTCAGCTTCTCTGGCTCCAAATCCACTATACTTAAAATGTAACCACGCTTGCTTCTTAGAAACCATTGTTATGTGCTGAGTGAAATCAGCAGAACCAGGAGAACATTATACACAGCAACAAGACTATACAATGATCAATTTTGATGGACATGGTTCTCTTCAACAATGATGTGATTCAAACCAGTTGTGCTGCGATGGAGATAGTCATATACATCCAGAAAGAGGCCTGTGGGAACTGAGAGTGAACCACAACACAGCATTTTAACGCTTTCTGTGAATATTTCCATGCATTCTGTTTTCCTTCCTAGTTTGTTTTTTTTTCTTCTTCTCTTTCTAGATCTGATGTTTCTTGTGCAGTAAGATAACTGTATAGATATGTATACATGTATTGTATTTGTCATATAATTTATCCTATCTAGCATGTATTAGATAACCTGTCATCTAGGAGTCGGGGGTGGGGGGAAGGAAAGGAAAAGCTTGGGAAAAAAAAAGTTTTTTTGCAAAGGTCAGTGTTGAAAGGTCACTCATATGTTTTACAAATAAAAAGCTTTATTAAAAAAAATTAAAAAAAAAAAAGATCAATGCTGGGGAACTACCCATACATATGTTATACAAATGAAAGGCTTTAATAAAAAAAATGAAATATTAAAAAAAAAAGATAACTGTATAGATATGTATACACATATTGGATTTCTCATATATTTTTAACATATTTAACATGTATTAGACTATTTGCCATCTAGGGGAGAGGGTGGAAGGAAGGAGGGAAAAATTTGGAACAGAAAATTTTGCAAAGGTCAATGTAGAAAAATTACTCATATGTTCTTTTAATAAAAGTAAAAAAAACTATAATGATCAAAAAAAAAAAAAGAAACCATTGTTATGAATGAAAAAGTTCAAAAATTGAAACAGGTTGATGATCATTTTGTCTCCTGAATCTTCGGATTCATTCCCCTTTTAGGGAGAAAAAACTCAGGAGAAGTAGAAGATAGTTCTGAATGAGCTCATCTGTAAAGATCTGTACCTAAGATATCTTAATTCCAGAGTGGAATGCTCCGTACCATTTGAAGCTAAAATGTGCAAAAAACAAACATAAAAGAACTATAGTACTAAAAAAAAAAGTCACTTTTTAATCTTCCTGGATGTTATCCCTTCCTTAACACCTTTCCTTTAACAGTTTCCACTTAAGAAATTTCCTTTTCTTGCCAATTTCCCATGAACTTTGGACTATGTGTTGAGGAATTTAACAGGATGCAAAGTGGTTGAAATTTGAATGTAATTCATTGCATGAGTCCTTTGGGGTAGGGGGGGTGAGGGAGGAGGAGGAAGGTCTGATTTCCTTAAATAGTTAAGTCAGTCTGAACTCAAATTAAACCAAAGAAGGCAAAATTCTGCAGGGCCAGAAGTGCAAGAAGTTTTAGCTTAGGTCATCTTGAGCTTTCTGAATATATCTTATTTGCAATATTGAGTCTCAGATTGCAGGATGGGATGAGATGACTTGCTGGGAACAGAGTATAGATGACTAATGGCCTATTACTATGGCTTTTGTATATAAAAGAAAATAGAAGCAGGAGCAGCTTCCCACTCAACATCCTCCTTCTCCAAACACCATTAATTGATGCACCAGGTTCTCTTTGTTCATCGAGGTTAATTTATGCTTCAGTATCCAACTGGAAATCTCCCTTTTCCTGATCACTTGAAAAAATTACATATGTAACAAATTCTGAGGTGGCCCTCCCACCTTGAGGTATGGTTTTAGAGCTGCTGTGACCTACCGACGAAGAACTGGCTGCTGGAGGACTTTAGAAATTCGGCAGGAATGAGGATTGTCCTTGTAATTTTATATTTTATTCTAGTATTTAACAAGAGTGGTTATTTATAGGGTATGTGATAAAGTGAGGCAGGACCCAAACAAAATATTCATCTTCCTTCTTTCCAGGACCATTTATTTGTCTTGGGAATGCCCATCATGTCTTCTATAATAGGAGATATTCAGAATTCAGTTCTGTTGCACAGCAAGGATGGGACAGAACATTTTTGGTATAAATAGTATACAGTTCTTGAACATCAAGTAGCCATGCAATTTTGAATATGTCTGTATATGTATCTGCATGCATATGAGTTTATATATATTGGGTGTATATATGAGAGAACATTGAAATTAGAGTTTAGGCTATTATCTATATATAATAAATAGGAACATTGAAATTACAGTTTGGAGTGTATAGATATTCATGATATGTAACATGTCATCATGTATAATATATGATCTATCTATAGTTAATATATAGTACAATTTTATATTATACATATACCATTTATATTATTTAAAGAATAGATATAAATAAAATTATATACTATCAATATATTTGTGCATGTGTGTTGTATATGTAATATAATATGGTATAATATAATATTTATACATCTCCATACTCCAAACTCTACACTCCAAATTTCAGTGTTTTCTCTTGGACCTTCTTATCTTCAACTAAGATTCTCTTTTATCTACTCTGTTCTATCTGGTATGCTTTTGTTTATACATGTTGTTTCCTTAGAATATAAGTATTTTGAGAATTATTTTTGTTTTTTTGTTTTTGCTTAGCCCAATGCATGGTAAATAGTAAGTGCTGAATGAATTTTTTTTTCATTTTCAATTTTTTTTTTATTTTTTTAGTTTGCAAGCATTTGTTTTCTCTCACTCCCTCCTGTCCCCTATTGAAAAAAAGGAAAAAGTCTTCAAATAAATATATCAAGCAAAAACAAAATCTCACATTGGCTATTTCAAAAAATGTCTCATTCTACCAAATTGTTTTTTAAAAATATTCACTTTGTTCTTCTCGCTTGTCTACGGCAGCTCATAATTCTTCTGTCTTTCTTCAGAAACTGTCCTTTTCATCATTTCTTAACTAAAAATAGTATTTATTACATTCACTTGTCATTTTGTTCAACCATTCTCCATTTTGCAGTTTCCAGTTCTTTAAGTAAATTCTTTAAGTATTTTTTATATGGATCATCATTTAATATTTAATAATTGCTTTTTTATTGATTGATGATCATTTGTCTTTGGTTAAAATTGTTTTTCTTACAGCCACCTTCTTTGTCAAGTTGTTCAATGTTCTATGATCCCTGTCCTTAGGAATCCTCCATATGACATTCTCTTTGATTCTGGGCATTCCCATCTAATGCTTTTCCTTTCAATTAGATCTGCATATCTTGGATAAAAACAAACAAACATCAAACAATACTTATCTCAGGATTGTCTTCTCTTTTTTGCTCTCCTAACAAATATTTGTAATACCAGCCCAAAGTTTCTTTGTCTGTACATGGACTCTTTATTTTCTTTGAAACCTTAGGAGCAAACTTCCTTATTACATATCACACAAGCCATTGGTTAGAAAGAGAACTTACTTTCCACCTAAGAATTACAAGAAGTACATTATTTAATAGCACTTCTGCTCTTTGAAGAAAGAAGCTAGGTAAATTCAAAGTATCATTCATTAGTTCCTAGTAGCCATTGGGCCTGGGAATTAATAGTCTATTGTGTAATAGTCTTAATAGACTACTAGCTCCCTAATTTATGACATTCTAATCATGCTATGCACATTTTTAATTTTGCAATAAATGGGACTGGCTGATTCAAACAAGTAGCCCCAGCATGTCTCATTGAATGTGAAGGCATGATTTGATATATGAATTGTTTTATTGGGGATGAATAAAAGTCACAGAAGACTTCTACTCCTTATCTTATAAAAGCCTCACTTACTAATAGATGAAAGAATTGTGTTGAATATTTACTAAGAGACATTTATCTTTCAGTTTTGTCAAGAAAATCATTGTGACCTCAGTAAAATATCAGCACTTAGACTTGATGTTAGAAGAGTTCTGAGTTCAAATCCAAATCTTGCTACTTATTACTTGGGTGATTTTTTGGGCATGTCATTTCATATCTCTAGGACTCAGAAAGGGAGAAGCATAATGAGGAGACTGAGGCTTATGGCTCACAAGATTGAAGGAACTGAAAGTATTTGATCTGGAGGAGAGAAGATTTCAATCAATCAATATGTATTTTTTTAAATGCCTTCTATGTGCCAAACAGAGTACAAGTATAATTATTCCCTTCTCTTCAGAAACTTTATACTGTCTTCACAAGTATTTGAAGGGCTACCCTATGGAAGAAGAATTAGTCTTTCTCTGCTTAACTCCAGAATACAAAACTAGCCTGTGAACAATGGGTAGAAGTAGCAGGTGAAAATCTAGAGAAAAAGAACAATTATAGCTATTCAAGATTGCAGTGGGATGCCTCAGGAGATCAAGTGCTCTGTCTGTTTCCTCTTCCTGGATATCTTGACTCTTCTGAATGCTGGCCACCAGCATGCTTTATTAATTATACTGTCTTCCAACTTGAACCAATCCCCTCTAAAGAGCCCTCTTTCTGACTTTGTTTCGTAGCATAAAACCTATTGAATGATGATGGAGATGGTTGTTCATGATCAGGGATCACTGACTGGATAGTCTCTGAGTTCCTTTCAGCTCTGGGATTATATAACTCTTCATTTTTTTTGTCCTTTTTTTGGTAGTATATATTATGGTGCCTGGTACATAATAGGTGCTTAATAAATGCTTGTTAATTTGACTTGACTTCTTTAATGTACCACAGAGCTCTAAATCTTACCCTCAAATGATCTTATTTGCCCTCTCTATGTCACATAGACACTGGATTATGATATCACCTCCTTTCAAAGTGATGTAAAAATTCATTGTTGATTGTAAAACACTTGTAAATAAAAAAGATTAACAATTATATTAATAATAGTTGTTGATTTCCAAAAATTTTTTCTGATTTGGTGATTCATTCCATATGTTAGTCTCCTTATTTTTCTTATGATGCCTTTTAGTTAGCAGCAAATTCTATCTTACACCACTTTATTCTTCACTTTATTTCTTATAGAAAATTTTCATTTCATTAATTTATACTCTTGGGTATATTTTTTAGTTAACAGGAAGATAAAATTAGCTATGTTTAACCACATCAGCCACATTATAGAAGGGAAATTTTAGGCAATGCGTTTTAAGTGATTTGCTTTAGGATTTAAAGACCTTTATTTCTGAGCTTAGATTTTTACTTCTCCCTGCAATAAGTTTATAAGCAAGATGTTTTAGACTTTGGTGGTTTAAATATTCTTTTACATCTGTTGCCATAGACTAAGGCCCTATCTTTTGCCAAATGTGAAATTGTAGAACAAAATCAAGCATGTGCTTTACATTAGATTGAATTATATCTGTTAGAGGTACATGTGTGGAAAAATCCTGAGAGTTCACATTTGGCAGATATGTGCACTACAGGATAAAAGTACATATTCACCAATGTTTTTCTTTCTTTAAGGAATTCATACTGGGAACTCTTTATTGTGTTTCCTAGAACTTCAACCCTGTGGTAATGTCCTGCTAGGGTGTGTGTGTGTGTGTGTGTGTGTGTGTGTGTGTGTGTGTGTGTGTGTTTATATGTATATGTTCATATAGTGTTAAATGACTACAAGTTTATCTTATTTTTAAAGATAATTGTAAATGGGAAAATGGGAAATACTTCTGATTCATTTCTTTTCAAAAAATGATCATTTATTTCTTAAAACTTAAATTATAGGCTTGCTCAAAATAGTGATCTTCAAGGTATAACTTAAAAATTTTCAGGTAGTTCTAAGTAAGCCTGGTACCAAATTTTTATGAGATTAAAATGCTTCTTATTGGAACTTTTTTCCCCTAAATAAAATGCATTTTCTCTTACATATTTAAAAGCACATAAATGAGCCTATGAGGAATATAACTGTCATTTAGTGAAGCAAAAGTTCCATTATTCTTTTCTTTCTATGATAGTGATGGTTAAGTCTAGAGTTGCCTGTTTAAGAGATAAATCCATGTTACCTTAAGTCCTATCAAAATGGTTCTCAAACTCTCCCAGATCTGAGAACTACTTTGACAAAATTTAACATTCCTCGAACTAAATTGAGGCATCAATATGGCTTCTAACCTAATATCTTGGGCATATTGTTAACATTTTCAAAAACTACTATGTTTGAAATTATTAATGTATTGTTGCCTTTGTTGGGATTTATTGACCAATAAATAATAAATATAGCTATGTGTTTCTCCAGGGCACAGTAAATAATTCCATTTAAACAGTATATTGGTGGGGCAGCTAGGTGGCGCAGTGGTTAGAGCACCAGCCCTGAAGTCAGGAGGACCTGAGTTCAAATTTGGTCTCAGATACTTCCCAGCTGTGTGACCCTGGGCAAGTCACTTAACCCCAATTGCCTCAGCAAAAAGCAAAAACAAAAAACAAAAACAGTATATTGGTACAGTATAATTGATAAGATTGCTTTATGAATAAAAATAAGTGTAGGATATAGAAAAGAAATCTGGGAATAGGATTAGCATAATGCCATTTGAAGGATTTTTTTTTCCCTTTAAAGATAATATTCCTTATCATGGCCATTGTGGTTAGAATATAATTCAGATGATAGAAACAGGTGAAATTGCAAAAGGTAATACTTTATCTGAAATTTAAAAAAATTTTTAACCTTATGAAATCACTTTTCAGTGATGGAAATTTTCTTATTTCAAAATATATTTGCATTCTTTTAAAAATTACTGTTTTAACTTATTGGATTTCTAGCTGTCTACAGGAAGAGGAAGAAAGGGAGAAAAATTTGTAATGCAAGGTTTTGTAAGGATGAATGTTAAAAACTATCTTTTCATATATTTTGAAAAATAAAAAGCCTTTATTAAAAAATAAATAAAAATTATTGTAAATTTAGTAACTATTCATAAAAACATTCAAATAATTTTTTGGTGAAATCGCACTTCAAACAAAATCCAAATTTTTACATTTTTAAAGGTGTACATTTACACCAAATAATAATAATATCTTTTCTTTTTTTTTCCTGTGTCTTTTTCTGGGACTGACTGTGATGGCAGTGGAGTTTAGGATAGAGAATGCCAGACTTGGCATCAGAAGGCCTGGGTTAAGAACCTAGCTTAGCCTTTGACAAGGTTTATATAAATTAGGTTTATATAAATATGTGTGTGTACATATTGTTGCTGTTACTTTTCATACTGTGTATATACTACTATGGTAGAAGTAATGGGGGATAGGAAGAACAAGACAGGCTCTAGTATTGTTGGAGACATAATATATTCACAAATAACTTTAATGCACAGCATAATGTGAAAATAAAATATGAATTGCAAATAAAGAATTGCATTAATTAAAAGGGAGAAGGGATCATTTCCTATTAGGATAGGGAAGGTTTCATAAATGCCATTTAAGTTGGGCTTGGAAGGATGAGTTGAAATTGGACAGGGGGACATTTAATGTTTGTTATTATATAGTCAGTCTTATTATAAGCATAAGTCACTTTCTATTTGTGGGGTATATTCAAACTCTCAATCTCTACTTCCATGTTTTTCTCCACTTTATTGGTTCATAGATATCAAAAGAAAATCCCAAAGGAATGGGACGTATAGTTTATGTTATTAATTGGAGTACAGGTTGCAGTTTTAAATAGCCTAAGAGGAAAAAACAAATAAGCTTTTTTTTTATTTTAAGATAAAACTTGTGGAGGGAGGGAAAAGAATTAACATATTGGAAAATGTAGGTGATTTAAAAATGTATCCAAAAGATTTTGCATTTTTCTTTTTAAAGAAAAAAACCGTGCACAGAACTTTAAATATGAAAGACTTTTGCCAATTTGCATCTGATATTCACCATTCCAAGGCCAAGAAATATGGGGACAAAATTTTGGAAACTGCACAGAGCTTGGAATCCTGGTATATAGTAATTTCACAATTATTGTACATGCTTAGTCCTTGCTAAAATACCCCATTATTTTAGAGACAAAGAATCCTGAGATTTGAAGGTAGTTGTAACAAATCTTCTTATTCAAATCCCTAACAAATAGATAAATCTGTTGTCCAATATTAGGGTTTCACCCTCAATCAGCATAGTTATCATTGGGAATTCTAAATTCCAAGGAGTATCAAGGATTAAGATAATGAAATAAACCCATAAATAATCTCTGATATCTGCATTAGACACTAGTAGAAGTCAATGCTATACTGTTTTAAGAGAAATTCAATTCCAATATTTGATTTTTTTCTTTTTAATTCAAGAGAAGTTATATTTTAAAGCCATCTCAAACCATGTGGAATATCTATTACAGCTAAGGAATTTGTTGTGGCTTTCTTTGATTGTGGTCTCAGACTCTGGTATATATATTATCTGTTCAGAGCAGATGGACCTACACAGAACAAAGGGACTTACTTTTGAAATAGTTGGTATTAATCAGTGTCACCTTTGAACATGATCTGTGTTGACATGGATAAAATTTGAATACGGAAGAAATATTTTATAGTTTGCTCTTTAAAATGCTGAAATTCAGTTCACTTTTCTTGTCTTCAGGAACTTTGGTGTGGTGGTTTTTTTCACCCCTATGAATGGGGGATTCTGTCTGCTTCTGTGTGTGTAAGACACTTTCCTATTGGTAAATTATTAATCATCATTCCAGTGTTTTTCGTGTTTGAAATACCAGTCCACCCTGTCCATGGGGATTAGATCTCTGTCTATAATCGGCAGAGGATTCTGGAAAGTGGGAATAGTTGCGGCTTGCAGGAAGTTTGCTTGCCCAGGATTTGACAGTTGCCAGTTGCCAAATAGCAGATTCCATATCAAACCATGTGATTCCATGAACTTGGATGGAATAAGATTGTGGGAAAGTTTAGGGGCCGGTTTGTTTTGTTTTATTTTGGGTTTTTGTTTTTGTTTTTTTTGCCCAATGATTTTAAGAGTGCTTGGAATGTCCCTTAATGTTTTCCTCGTACCTCAACGAACTTTGAAGCTATTTCAGGATCTGTTTGACTTTGGGTGTTGCTCTGGATGTGTTTACATGATGAGTGCTAGAAACATTTTTCTCATAGTACATATTTGATTCGGTATTTGGAGAATCAATCAATATGGTAATCAAGTCAACAGGCATTTATTAAGTGTCCACTATGGCAGGTACTGTGCTAAACACTGGAGACAGAAAGGCAAAAAACCAGCCACTTTCAAGGAGCTTGCACTGAAAATGGTACTCTCCTTGTAGGTAAAACACTGGCTCTTACATCATTTCTGGGCCCTTCTACTTATCCTCCTGTGATTCTGGAAAACTCCTTTTCTGTTTTTCTCCTCATTTCCTCTAGGTGTGGAAAGTTATATCAGTAATCACTCAGTTCTGTCCCGTTCCACAACAACAATGTACAGTTTCTCGAAGTCAGCATGACATGAGCTACCTACCTGGATGCTGAGTCAAAAATCCTTATCTCGGTTGGCAGCACTGCCACTTATTACCCCTGTGTCCTTTGCGTTTATCTCTTGAGCCCTTTGGACTTCTCATTCCTCCTAAGTAAAATGAGAGGTTTCGGTGAGATAACCACTGTGGTCCCAGCATTAAGTCTGTGAAACTAAGTAGCAGAGTTATCCAATTTTTTTTTTACTCGTTTTATTTTAATTCTCAGTCTCCCATGAATGGTTTTGCTTTTTTTTTTTTTTAACTTCCCAGGGATCATACTCATGCATTCATGTTATATAGAGCAACATCTACAAACGGCCAGATTAACTCTACCCAAGTGGAGAGATATTTTAGGTGACGGGTTATCTGCAAATGTCTACGTATAGTCCATAGCGTTAAACATAAATATATTTGTCAGTCTCTGACTAGTTCTATGATTGGATTTACATTAGTGTTTATCCTGTAGCCACCATTAAATTTTAAACTCCATGAGACCAGCAGTAGATTATATCTTCTACTTCCTTTATAATCTATGTAGGCTGTATACTATGGATCTGCACATAGTAGGTCCTCAGTAAATGTTGAATAATCTGATCCTTTGCAGGGGACCTGCCTCTCCACTTGAGTCTAGGTAATCTAGCATTTGTGGATCTGTTTTTCTCAGCTCTGCATCTGCCTGGTTGAATTCTACTGAACAAGATGTCCCTCCCAGGTTAATCTTAGTACTTCTAATCTCATCACTGATGGTTAATTCATGCTTTGCCTCCATCAGTCTCCTTTTCCCTCTGATTAGAGAGCAAGAGGGTGGAGTATCAAATTCCCCTAAATGTTATAGAAAGTAGAAACTGGACTTTGGCTCACTCCACTCTATATCTGTTGTTCTTCCCAATTCCCACTCTACTATCCTCTGGTCTCCCTCACCTTCCCCTATCTCTTTGCTTCCTCCTTTTGTGCATTATCTCCCCTTATTAGATCTTTTTGGGAAGGGGACTGTCTCTTTTTTTTTTTTTTTTTTTTTAGTAGTAGTTATATCCCTAGCATGGCACTTGGCACACAGTAGGCAGTTAATAAATATTTATTAGATTGGGTTGGAATAACTGCCAGAACTCAGTGGATAAAGCTCTAGGGAGTTCAAATCCAGCCTCAGACACTGGCTAGCTGTGTGACTCTGGGCAAATCACTTAACCTGTATTTTTCTTATCTACTGAAGAAGGAAATGGCAAACACTCCAGTATCTTTGACACAAAAATCCATATGGGATCACAAAGATTTGGATACAACTGAACAACAATAGCAACAGAGACCAAAGGGGAAAAACAAACCTTCCCTTCTGTGTCTGAGAGCCATATTCTTAGGATTATAGATTTTAGTTCTTCAAGGAAGCTTCCATAGGGCCCATTTAATCAAACTCCCACATATTTTATAATCAGGAAAATGAGGCTTTAAAGAAGGTTGACTTTCCATGGCTCCAAATCTAACACTCATTTTCCTACAAAGAAAGAAGATGAAAATGAAAATAGAGAATTGATCTGCAGAAGATTTATCCATAGGTTAATGATCTGAACTCTGAACCAGAGAATCTAGCTTGCCTATCAGGTCATAAAGAAGATAACTTGGTGGCAATTTCTGTTAAGAAAACTGTTACTAGAGCTGGAAGGGATCCTAGAAGTTAAATATTTTCACAAAGAAATGGAAAAGAATTTCTAATATTTTTAAATTCTCACTTTTAATTAAAGCTGTTATAAAAACAATTGATAAAATATAGCAATGCATATTATCAATAGAAGAGAGTGTGCATAAAAGTTATTGAAGGGATGATAGAATCATAAATTCACCATGAAAAAGTTCTTCAGAGGCTAAGCATTTTAAAGCCAACAATTCAGTTCATATTTCTTGTTGTGAGTGACATTGAAAAATATGCTGTGATTTTGAAAGCATGAGCCAATCTTCCAAGGCTGCCCAGCGTTCTGTGTTCTGTGGTTGAATTTTCCAGAGGAAGAGAGAACCATTTGTGAATGAATAGAAATAAAACAGTAACTCTTATTTGTTTAAAAAGAAAAGTTTATGGTTAGGAAGCTTTTGCCGGGCATGACTTAATTTGATCTCATTGAAAAGTACTGAGTTGTTTAGGTTATTTTTTTTCCCTTCCCATGAAATATTTAGCCACTTAAAAGCAATGAAGTAAAAAGGATTGAGGAGGAAACTAATATTTAAAAGACTCTGTATACTTGTGACCTTGAGCAAGCCTATGTAGACTCCTCCTGGGCCTCACACATGATCATCCATAAAATGAGAGGTTTAGACAATATAACTTTTAAGGTCTCTTTCAGTTCTAAATTTATAATCTTATGGCTCCTAATTCTATACCTCAACTTGTATAATTGCAGCTACTGCCTCTTACACTTGGGAAAGATTATGCTGTTGTTTCCTTGAGCCTAAGAATCATCACCATCTCCCTATTTATTCAGGTACCCAGAAGAAAATGCTGAAATGCTATACCATTCATTTCAAAGAAAGGGACTTCATAAAAGAAATTCCATAAATAAATTATCCATATTTATTTTTAAAGACTTCACTATTAAATTGGGTGCAAAGAATGCTACCAAGTTTGGTATCAGAAGGTCTGGGTATAAATCCCATTCTACCATTAACTATCCACATAGCCTTCAGTGAGGTATTTTACCTCATTTATAAAATGTGGCATTCAAATGAGATGACTCTGAAGGCCCTTTCTAGCATCTGTGGTCTTGTGGTAGTTACTGCAGTAACTAGTATTTTCTCCCAAGAATTCGATTTCCAAACCTGAGAGTCAATTAACATTTATTAAATGATTTTCATAAACTTAGCATTATGCTAAGATAAAATATAGGATACAAAGAAAAAACAAACAGTCCTTGCCTCTAAGGCAATGACTGAGGAGAAAAGGGGAACCAACATATACAATGAATACAAGATAGATAAATACAGGTTGAAAGGCACTAATAGCTGTGGGAACTGGGATAAGCCCCTTGGAACAGGGGACAGAGCTGATTCTTGATGGAAGCTAGACCATTTTAAAAGAAATAAGCATTCTATGGCAGACAGTCAATGCAAAGGCACAGAGATAAGAACTGGAGTCATTCCTACAATATTTTCAGCATTGTATTTATCCTCTGTAATAAAAAAGGGAAAAGTTGAATTAGTTAACATTTATTGAAATAGACTTAAAAAAACAAAAAAAAAAAGACAATAGAGGACACTTCAATTAGTAAACCTTTCTTTAAAAAAAACTTACATCACTGAAAATTAGTTACAATTAACAGATTATAACTTATTACTAATGGAAACATTTTATAATTATTTCCTTTATGAACATTTTAATGAATTTAAACAATGTTTGTTATCCCCAAACAGAATCTAGGTGTTTGAGGAAACAATTGGCACATTATGACATTGAGGTTCCATTCAGTGTATTATCATGAATGAATGAATGAATGAATGAAGGAGCATTTTTTAAAGTATTTGCTATGTACAAATAACTAGAAGAATAAAAAACAAATTTCTTTTAAACAAGTATGTGTAAACTTTTAAAAATGATCCTTTTTACCACTCAATTTTTTAATGTCACAATGTTCAAAACTGTGTATATGTATATAGATAGTTTCCATATGGTAAATGGCCTTATGTTACATTAGTGTCATGGGAACCAATTGGTTCCTGTCCCAGAACACAGACCATCCTATTGCTCACTAAGCGCCTAGTTGTAAGAAATGGTACAGACAGGAATGAGTCATTTTTGATTACTCATTTAAGTGATGTGTCTTTATCTCAAACTAACATTAAAGGACTAAGTCCCAGAAGCTCTAGGAAATAGTTAAAGTCTATAAGCATAACTATAGGAACACTTTTAGGTGATAATATGTGGGGCCAAAGAATACAAGTATTCTCTCCACCAGAGTTGGTCTTTCACAGAAAATAATAAGATCTTAAAAATAAAATCAGCTTCAGCGATTCTATAATTCAGCTCCTTGTCTAATATAGAATCTCTATAACAGCTCTAGATTGTGATTATTCATAGTGTTTGAATATATGTTGTCCTAAGAGATTCTCTTTCTCCCACCAGTCAAGCAATAAATTCATTCCATTTTGGGATAGGTCTATTTGTTTTAATAATAATTTTCCTCAGTTACATATAAAGATAATTTTTTAAACATTCATTTAATTTTTTTTTAATTTATGGAATAAAGCAAGCATTTCCATAACATAATTCAATAAAAAGATGATCACCTATGAAATTGCAAATCTACTGTGCTCAATTTGCTATTCTTTTCAAATACACAACAAAATTTTTTTTACTCCTTCATCTCCGACTCCCATTAGATAGAAATAGAGAGCTTTTTTGTGCTGTGGGGCTGTGTGTGTGTGTGTAAAATTATTCTGTACATACTTTTATTTATCAGTTCTTTCCCTGAATGCAGATAGCTTCTTTCTTCATATGTCCTTTGCAGGCATTTTAAAAACATTTTTGAATTCCAAATTTTCTCTCTCCCTCATCACCCCTCTCCCCAAGAGAATAAGCAATTTGATATGTTATACACGTTTAATTATGCAAAAACATATTACCACCTTTAATACAAATCTACAATCTACACAGCCTGACAAAACAGGTTCCAACAAGAACCATATCTGCAAATGGATGTCATTTTTTGCATTTTAAGTTCATCTTCTCCCTCAGGAGGTAAGTGAAGTGTTTCATCTTCATTCTTTTGGACTCTTGGTTTATCATGGCCTTGGGCCATGTTTCTCCTTACATTGAGCCCAACCTGAGCCTTCTTATAACTTGCACTCATTGGTGTCTACTCTTTGCCAGATTGAAAAAGCATTTTGAGTTCTCTTAATTGTCCTTTAAGTCCTGCTTCCCATACCACTCACCCACCATTTGGTTCTACACTGGATGCTCTCCAGTTTGTTAATGGCTCTCTTAAAAGTTTTGGCACCCAGAACTGAATGGAATACTCCAGATGTGATTTGATAATGAAATATTCAATGGGACTGTTGCTTCCCTTATAATAAATTTATAAAGTAAAGTTGCATTAGTTTTTGAAGGACAGTTATAGCATATTGTTGGTTCTTATTGAGCTTTGTACTCAACTGAAATCTTTAGGTATTCACATAATTTGGTATTAAATCAGGTCTCTTCTATCCTCTACTTGAAGGGATTGATGTTTTCAACACAAATATAGGCCTTTATTATTAAATGTTGCTGCTTTATTTGGGGCCCATTAATTCAGAGATATTTTTGGATCTTGCTTCCATCATCTGTTGTGTTGTCTGTCCCTCCCAATGCTGGGTCATTTGCAGATTTGATGTCAGAATGCTACAGAATTTCAAAGTAGAGAAAGATCATTTTTAGTTGAGATTATTTGAGAAGAATTGTGCTTAATACTTGAAGTGTATCTTGAAGAATGAGGAAGGTTTTAATATTTGGAAATGGAGATGGAGAGAAATAAGACTTGCAGCGTGGCTAGGGGATGCAGTGTGAATGGAGCTCCTGGAGTCCTGGAGTTTAAATATGTTTAATCAGTTATTTAGTAGCTGTGTGACTCTGGGCAAGTCTCTTTAGTTTCCTCATTTGTTTAAAAAAAAAAAAAAAAAAGGAGCTAGAGAAGGAAATAGCAAACCACTCTAGTATCTTTTCCAAGAAATTCCAAAAGGGAGTGAAATTTAGCTGAAATGATAAAAAATTTAACAAGACTTATGAACAATAACAATTAGACCAGTCTGGCTGGAGCATGAAGGTAACTTTGGTAGTAGTGGGGGTAAGGCTGGAAAGGTAAATTAATAAAGGGCCTTAAATGCCAAGTTAAGGAATTTGGATGAGATGAGGTATGAAGTAATGTCAACTTCAAACATTTATTACCGCCATTACTTTTTTTTTTTTTTTTTGCAAGTTAAAATGAAACTTCTTTATTGTCAATAAATTGAACCAACAGGACAGAGGGAGGGGGATTGGTAGGTGCATTGAGGAAGCTGGCAAAGTTCCTGCACATATTTGGCAATGTGGCTGTACCATCACCCAAGCAGAATTCTCTGCTCTTAGGTTTTTTGTTTTTTTGTTTTGTTTTGTTTTTTTGGTTTTTTTTACTAAAGCTTTTTATTTGCAAAATATATGCATGGGTAATTTTTCATCATTGACCCTTGCAAAGCTTTCTGTTACAAATTTTTCCCTCCTTCCCTTCATCCTCTCCCCTAGATGGCAGGAAGTCTAATACATGTTATTTATGTTAAAATACTTGACAAATCGAATATGTGTATACATATTTTTACAGTTATCTTGACCAGCCATCTACTTTCAAAGCACCATGAGGCTGTTGGGATGCAAAGGCAAAAATGAATTTGTTCTTAGGGAGTTTTCATTCTATTACAAGATACTACATACATGTTCATAGATCAATGAGCCTAATGCAAATTGAGGAGAGACAGCACTAATTAGGGACAGAAGGGGTATCTGCAATGTCTTCAAGGTATTAGGTTCTGAGCCAGGAAGAAAGACAGGATTCTGGAGAAATGCAAATCAGGTAAATGAAGTAGCTTTTCTGAAAATGTGCTGAATGGAAGCAGGAAATCAAATGTCAAGTTGAAATGGAGTTTCTGGTATGACAGTGTTTACTGGCTTAGGGCAACTTCTGTGACTTCTGTGCCCACTCTATCAGGTAACCAGATGTCTGAACCAATATAAAACACTTGCATTGACATTTATCCATCTAAGTCAGTTAGTCCCAAACCAGTATGATTCAGTGGCCAGCTGTGCAAAAACAGCATGATTCAGTGGCCAGCTGTGCAAAACCAGGATGATTCAGTGGCCAGCTGGTGCAAAATCAACACTGCATTTGGAGGTAGAGCATCTGAGTTTGAACAGTTTCTTCTGCCTAGGACCTTTTGTGTGATTTAGTCAACAAGCAGATTATTTCATCTCTCTGAGTCGTTTCCTTATCTGGAAAATAAATGGGTTGGGTTTGTTCATTAAAGTCCCTTCCAGATCCACAGCCATATAAAAATGAGATGTCTAGTTGCCTTCAGTAACTTGTACTTTTTGCAATATAAAAAGGAGAGTGCTCATCATAGAAATGGTCCTTTCCTGTTTTGTGAAGTTTCTTGGATCCTTGCTTTCATATCACATTCTTTTGTTCTTTGATAGTTTTGTTCTTTGGTAGTTGTGATGTCAGTTTGGGATTTGCCACAAGCATTTTATTTGACCCTAAGACTCAAGTTTGCAATTGTGTGTATTCTTTACAAACACCCCACTTATTTTACTCTTTCTAAATCTCTTTAGAAAAGGACTTCTTAACTTTAAAAATAAATAATCTGATAAAAAATATTGTTTCAATATAATTGGTTTGCCTTATAATCTTATGTATTATTGTTATTCACATTTTTCAGTCATCTGATTCTTCATTACTCCATTTGGGGTTTTCTTGGAAAAAATACTGGAGCAGTTTGCCACTTTCTCCTCTAGCTCATTTTACAGATGAGAAAATTGAGGCAAACAGAGGTGGTTGACTTATCCTGAGCCATATAACAAGTATCTGAGGCCAGATTTGAAGTAATGAAGATTTTTCCTGATTCTAGGCCCGGCTTTCTATCCTCTGCTACCCCCAATCTTAGGTAATTTGTTTTTAAAAGGAATACTCTACATATCTTTATATTCTACATATCAACACTATTAATAAAAATGATATGATATTGAAAAATTTGCAATATTGATGAAAATGATTTATTGTAAAGTCAACGTGGCACAGTGGATAGGACCCTCAGAAAGACCTAAGTTCAAAGTTAGGTTTAGACATTGACTATCTGACCCTAGGCAAGTCTATCTACCTCCATTTCCTCAACTGTAAAACAAAACAAATAATAATAGCACCTACATACAGGGTTGATGTGAAGATCAAATAAGATATTATTTGTAAAGTGCCTATCACAGTGTTTGACACATAGGAAGCACTTAATAAATGCTGGTGACATAAAAAAACTGATTTAAAAATGATATTTCAGGGCAACATGGCATAGTGGACAGGGCAATCTTGGAATCAAGAAGATCTAGGCTAAAATCCTACC
The DNA here is from genome assembly GCA_023553655.1 of Myrmecobius fasciatus. NCBI lineage: Eukaryota > Metazoa > Chordata > Mammalia > Dasyuromorphia > Myrmecobiidae > Myrmecobius > Myrmecobius fasciatus. Next base: position 153,871 of record JAJPUD010004914.1, on the reverse strand, counting down.
TCAGATACTCACTAGTTATGTGACCCTGGGTAAATCATTTAGCTTCCCCATGCCTTAGTTTCCTCATTTGTAAAATAAGTAGTCAAATTCCAGCTCCAAATCTATAATATTATAATGTTTTTCCTCTGTTCCCAAGTAGGAAGAAAATTCTTAGGAAAATGTCTAAGCCAAGTTTTAGAATCTCTACTTCTGGGCTGCTGCTATTTGACTTTTCTGCTTATAGAATCATAAAGAGGCCACTTTTGGCATTCTAAGAGAACTCTTTCTAACCTCTTCCTTCAGAGAAATTTGGCTTTAATGCTATTCTCCTTCACTTGTTTTGCCCATTATACAACTGTACCACACCATTCAGTGATGATGAAAAGCCACTAATAATGAGACCTGAAAATCTTGCCCCAAAAGGAAATTATGTAGACACCTTATAAAGTAGTTTATGTAAGCAGAAGGCCAGGTGTTCATGTGTGGATGGATTCAGGTCATTTGGAATTTTCCCTTACTTCCTGCTGAAGATTATTGTCCATAATCTGTACAAGATGGGACCAGAAATGAAGCAAAGGGCATAAACCGTGAAGAAAGATGCAAAAACTAGAAAATTTGCTTTCCTTTTTACTCTTTGCCATTCCTTTTCTTCCTTTCTTCTGGCCTCTTTCTGAGAGAGGAAGCTTGGCTACCAATTCTTTTGGCTGTCTTTGGCATAAAATAATTAGCATTTTGGCCTCCTGTCTGGAGAGCAAATCCTACTCTTTCTTTGGTATGTAATTAGGTGCCATTGTGAGCCCTTTCCAAAAGGGGTGAAAAAATGGCACCCACTCCCCTGACATGAAGTTTTATTCGGGCCAAGTAGACTTTGGCAAGAATCCAGCCTACAATGGACTTGGCTTCATATCCAAATAACAAAGGACTTTTGACTGTTTTAGGGCTGTCCATGAGGGCCCAGAGGCTAAATTCTTAAGATAGTGACAACTTGCTGGGCCTCTATAGGGAGAATTACTCTTTTTTTCCCTTCTTTTTTGTGCTCCTCTAGGCTCTCACTTGATGTCTTTGGAATCAATCAAAATGAACCTGATAGCCTGGTGTATACAGTTCAACATACTTCTCAGAGAGTTCTGTGCCCTAAAAAATGAAATATACTTGCACCAAGGTATCTAAGTTACTTAATGGACAGGACTTGAAAAGCATCAATTGTCTGATTGAAAGTATGTGGAAGCTAGCCTCATTCCCAGGGAGGGACTTTTCTGGGTCTTTTTCTACTTTTTTAGTCAGTCTTTTATTTGAAGACCTTGTGTGGGACAGTATCGACCACAAAAACAATCAGAGACTCTCAGAGAAGAAAAAGCAAAAAGGGGCCTATTATGATCTTACAAGAAGGCATCTCCTATCTGACAAAGTGTTTGTCAGTAAAGAAGCTCAAAGTAAAAGTTGTAAAACACAAAATTAAATAGTCTGAGCACAGAAGCCCCCACTCCCCAGCCTGACCTTTTCTCCCATTGTTTGGGGTAGTCCAGGCTTACCTAATAATCCCTGAAATCCATCCCAGAAATAAAAGAGTACAAGTCAATAATTTAAAAAAAAAAAAAAAAGCTCTTAATTTAAATTTCCCTCAAGAACTGCTATACAAGCAGATATCCTCAGATAAGAGAATTCAAAGCCATCATTACCTTTAAAAGTACTTAAATGCTAACCAAAAGGTGGTGGGAAACAGGAGGGGACAAACACCTGCAACTTTTTAGCTATAACTTTATTTGTGATTATAAAATCTCAAGTCACAAATTAAGGTATAGTTTAAGGCTATAAAGTGTCTTCATTCAGTTAATCTCTCTCTCTCTCTCTCTCTCTCTCACACACACACACACACACACACACACAACCTGATCTATTTATTTTAATAAAGAAAACATATATGAGATAAATATTTAGTGGAATCTTTTCCTAATGATAAGTCTTTCAAGGCCAGAAGATTCTTTTGGGATTGGTTTATAAAGGCTTCTAAAGTAATACCAAAAAAGGCCTTTCTCCCATGTATGAAACCTTTTAACTTGAGATTTCACTAATTGAGAATTTGAGATCACTCAGACAGACAATGGTCACAAGTTTTACTTTTCATTCTCTCTAAAGAAAAAGCTTGTTAAGAAAATGAGTAATTCAGATGATTGGGAGAGCAGGAAGAAGAGTTTTAAAAGACTAATCTTACTTATTTCTTGCCTGGATAGAGGCATAGTTCCCTGTCACAAAATTTAGAACTGAAAGCGATACATGAGAGGTCATATATTCCCAAACCCTTATTTTATAGGCAAGGAAACAAGCCTGGAAAGGTAACTTGCCCACAGTCACACAGGTTACTCAATGCAGAGCCAGAATTCAAAGGTAAGTCTTCTGATGATAAATCCAGCAAAATTTACGTAAGAAACTGAGCTTTTCAAAATGCCATCTGTTAACTCACTTTATACCTTATGTGCCCCAGTGAGACAAGGCAGACTTGGTTTTTATTTATTAGCCTTTTTTTTACAGATGGGGTTATTGAGGCCCAAAGAGCAAAAATAACTTTTTCCAAAGTCATACAGTTAGTGAGTGACAAACTCAGCCTTGGACCTAACTCAGGCCTCCCCCAGACTCAATCTTGTTTTTGTTCTACGACAATAATCAGCTTTCAAAATGGTGCTTAGTGTCCACAGTGGGAAAGTTAAACTTTATGGACATGCTTGGGACCTAGCCATTCATGGTGGGGTGTGTGTGTGTGTCTGTGTGTGTGTGTGTGTGTGTGTGTGTGTCTGTGTGTCTGTATATATGTTGGCTGTAGTTGAGCTGGCAGGAGGATGCTCTGTCTGATTCCTGGGGCATAGCAAGTTGAACAGCTCTGGTTGGTCTGGGTGTAACCTAGCTATTATGGCTTCTCCTGGGTTTTTAATACACAAGAACAATTAAGCCAGTAGCATAATTTAGTGTGGGACAGAGAGTCTCAAGCCCAAAATACTTTTCTTGCTTCCCACTTTTAGAATTTGTAACAATTCCCTCTCCACCCACCCTCTCCCTGGACATAAACACAAGAGCATTTTTTATTCTTTTGGCTTAAAAAAAATCTTATTGCAAGTAGGACAAGACCGACAGTTCTAGTTTGGTTCAGTAAGTATAGAGGACAAGTGCCGTACACACAGCTCTAAAGTCAGGGCTAAGGACTGATCAAACCTTGTATCTCTATCATCGCCTAGCCAGGTGTCTGCACTCAGTATAAGCTTAAATAAATATTGGTAGTAAATATTTAGTTTCTTAATAAATATTTAAATAAGTATAATGAAATAAATCATTCTTTCCTGTAATGAAAGTAGGGACACTTTAGGCCATTAAATATATAATTTTGAAACAAGAAATGAACAAATCATGACTTGGCTGTGTCAGCCATGTTATATTTCTCATATTATTAGTTGGCATTTTACTGATTCAGAATTGATGAGCATTTAGAACAGAGGTCTTAACTTGTGCTCCATGGACTTTTTTTTTTAAGAGTTTGATAATTATTTCAATATAATGGGTTCCATTTGTAGTCTTGTGTATTTTATTTTATGCATTTAAAAAACATTCTGAAAAAAGAGTTCATGACACACAAAAAAAGATGAAAAACCCCTGATTTAGAAAATAACTGAAAGGGTTTTTGTTGTTGATTTTTTGTTTGTTTGTTTTTGGTAATTATTCACTCCAAGGAAAGGACTTGCTGAAAAAAATACTGTACATGAATTTTTTAGAAAATATTTAAACTACATAAGAAAACAAGTTACTTACAAGAAACTTTAAGAGCTTCAGAAACATAAATTCATGTAGAGGCAATTGACTCATTATGAATTACTCATGAATTTTTATACATTAAAATATGTCTCCATAGGTTCCTCTCCTAGCTTGATAGTATATATTCTTAGCCCTTTTCCAATTTAAATAAATTAGAATTTATTTTTTTTCTGAGTAAGACCTTCCTCTCATTCAACTGTCACATTTTACACTGAGAGGTCATGGATCCTTTTGAACATAAAATAACTTGCTATAGTGGAAGGAGCACCAGACAAATGTGAGAAGCCCTGAGTTAGAGCCTTGATGAGTTTAGAAAGAAGAAGCGGGCACTATGAGGCTCAGAAGGAAAAGGGTTCAAATACTACATTGTACAATGTGCAAGATTCCCTGGAGTTTTTCATGCAGAGGACAGGTGAGTTGACTTGGTGCTAGCGTGATTCCTTAAGCGTACTAGCTTTTAGTCATGCTGTGTTACAGTTATGGGCTTGTGTGTCAAGCATGAATACTGAACTCACTAGAGACTATATTAATATTTAACAGAGCTTGGTAGCACAGTAGATAGAATGCTAGGCTTAGGGTTAGGAAGACTTGAATTAAAATCTTACGTACATACTAGCTGTAATTTTAAGCAAATCACTTAACCTCTGTCATCCTCAATTTCTTCCATTATATAATGGGGGTTATAATAGTCCCTGCACAGGATTTATCTCAAAAGAGGTAACTTTTTTTAAATTAAAACTTTTTATTTTCAAAACATATGCATAGATAGTTTCCAACATTCACCCTTCCAAAACCTTGTGTTCCAAATTTTTTTTCCTTCCTCCCATCGCCTCCCCAGACAACAAGTAATCCAATATATGTTAAACAGGTACAATTCTTTTATTCATATCTCCATAATTATCATGCTGCATAAGAAAAACCAAGTGAAAAGGGGGAAAAAATGAGAAAGAAAATGAAAGCAAACAACAATAATAATTTAAAAAAAAAAGTGAAAATACTATGCTGTGATCCACACTTATTTCCCATAGTCCTCTCTCTGGGTGCAAATGGCTCTCTTCATCACAAGAACTGACCTGAATCACTTTGCTGTTGAAAAGAGCCACAGCCATCAGAATTGATCATCAAATAATTTTTCTGTTGCCATGTACAATGAACTCCTGGTTCTGCTCATTTCATTTAGCATCAGTTCATGTAAGTCTCTCCAGGCTTCTCTGAAATCATCTTGTTGATTGTTTGTTATAGAACAATAATAATATTCCATAGTATTCTTATACTATAACTTATTCAGCCATTCTCCAATTGATGGGCATCCACTCAGTTTCTAGTTTCAGGGCTGCCACAAACACTTTTGCACACATAGGTCCTTTTCCCTTTATGATCTCTTTGAGATACATCCCCAGCAGATCCACACTGGTGGATCAAAGGGTATACACACTTTGATAGCCCCTTGGGCATAGTTCCAAATTGCTCTCCAGAATGGTTGGATCAATTCACAACTCCACCAATAATGTATTAGTGTCCCAGTTTTCCCACATTCTCTCCAACATTCATCATTATTTTTTCCTGTCATTTTAGCCAATCTGAGAAGCGTGTAGTGTATCTCAGAGTTGTCTTAATTTGCATTTCTCTGATAATGATTTGGAGCATTTTTTCATGTGACTATAAATGGGTTTAATTTCTTCATCTGAAAACTGTTCATATACTTTGACCATTTATCAATTGGAGAATGGCTTGTATTCTTATAAATTTGAGTCAATTCTCTATTTTAGAAATGAGGCTTTTATCAGAACCCTTGAATGTAAACTTTTTTTCTCAATTTATTGCTTCCCTTCTAATTTTGTCTACATTGGTTTTATTTGCACAAAAATTTTTTAACTTAACATAATAAAAATTATCAATTTTGCATTCTGTAAGTGTACTCTGGTCACAAATTCCTTCCTTCTCCACAGATTTGAGAGGTAGTCTATCCTTTGTTCTTCTAATATCACTCTTTATTTCTAAATCATAAACCCATTTCGACCTTATCTTGGTATAAGGTGTTAGGTGTGAGTCGATGCTATACTAATTTCTAATTTTCCCAATAAATTTTGTCAGATATTAAGTTTTTATCCTAGAAGTTGGGGTCTTTGGTTTATCAAACACTAGATTACTATAGTCATTGACTATTGTGTCTTGTGAACCTAATCTATTCCAGTGATCAACTACTTTGTTTCTTAGCCAGTACCAATGGTTTTGATGACTGCTGCTTTATAATATAAAGTCTGGTACAGCTAGTCTACCTTCATTTGCATTTTTTTTCATTAATAAAAGATAACATTTGTAAAGCTCTTAGAACAGTGCCTGGCATTGCCTGATAAATGCTGATTCCCTTCCTTTCCTCCATATTGATAGTTAACTATCAGGGCTCTGGGTAAGTCATTTTCTCGTAGTCTCAGTTTCCTCATAACACTAGAATAATAATTCTATTACAAAATGACTGAATGAGATTTGCTAATTATATACATTTAATAAGTGCTGGATATACCAATACAAAAATCAAGACATTCCCTGCTCTGTCTAAAAGAAAGTAATAATTTCTTTACCAATTGCCTTGATACTCACACCAGGGAATATGCATTGGAGGAACTTCCACTCTGGGGCCCTACTTTCTTGATGATTGACAGATTTTCCTGGAACTCCTTTTAGGAAAGTCCCAGCTAGGACTTTGCTTCACTTCTTCCTCTCACTTCCACAGCCTCTTTCCACATCAAAGACTGTCCTAAAACAGATTCCACCCTGGTAGCTCACTTTCCTCACTGGTGACTATCTTTTCTTACCAATCTCTCCCTTTAATTCTAGAACTTTTGAAACTTGATCAAATGAATTCCGTCATTGTTCCTGGATGGGGTATTTAGTCCCCCAAGTCCCCATTCATCCTTAAGTGCTTTGCTCCTCCCTAGCCATAACTTCCCTCTTGTTTCCTTTATCAGCCCTCCCTCATTTAAATCCAGCTCATTTGAATGTCTTTAGATCTCTGTTGTTAATGGTTCTCTTCAAGCTGCAACTGTAACTAAGTGGATGTAAGCTCCTGGAAATCTGGGACTATCTTTGCTTTTACATTCAAATCCTTGTAAGTGAATACTTACCATTTAGCTCAGAGCTTGGCACATTACAAGTCCTTAATAAGTACTTTTTTTTTCATATAATCAATTCATATAATCAATACATAGCTGAGTTACTTGTAGCTTGGGAAAAATTTTTTTCTGATTTGGCAATTCACAGAGATGAGTAGGGGAACCACTGGGGAGTTCACTGATACATTTCCAAATAATGATAGTATTGAATTTATTTCTGTTGTTTAGTTGCCTGGATCCCAATTGGGGTTTTGTTGGCAAACATTCTGTAGTGGTTTGCAATTTCCTGCTCCAACTCATTTTATAATTGAGGAAACTGAGGGAGACAGAATTAAGTGACTTGCCCGGGGTCATATAATTAGTATATCTGAGGCCAGGTTTGAATTCAGGAAAATGAGTCTTCTTGATTCTAGACACAGACCCCTATCCATGGTGCTTCCTAAGTTGCCCCATTAATTTTTTTTTTAAGTTCCCAGAAAAAAAAAAATATGTAAGGCTATAAGGAAGGGTGGAGATAGGATGGATACTTATAGAATGATTAAACTAGTCAACTGGATGGGATATGAATAGTGGCTTGGGGTTGCCTATGTAAGTGTGCTTCTCTCTCTCACCAATCAGGACAGCTCTAAGAATGAGTGAATTAAATGTTCTACATTCCCAACCCTTCCCCTAAATTTGGTCTTTGATAATAGTGTGCAGCAGCTGAGCAGATGGCAAGAGGATGGGTGAGGTGGGTAGTTAGATGGGATGTGAAACAAAGCACGGTATGATCCAGAGGGATTTTAGGGAAGGCAGTACATTTTTAAAAAACTAGCCTATGACTTCAAAAGTTTCTCTAATTCAGACTGGTAGGTCCTCTGCCCCTTCCCCCTGTTTATTTGATTTATAAAGAAATCCACTGCTTTTATAGAATTTGAAAGAGAAGATATGAGAGAAGTTACCCAAGGTTAGAGCAATTCTCCCATCTAGGGCATGGATGTTTAAAGGAAAGGTAGGCACTCCTTCATTAGCCCTGAGGTCTTCCTCTGGGAGCTAAGGCTAGATGTTCTCAGCTTACACAGGCAGACAAGATCATAGGAACCTGAGATGGGATGATTGCATATCAAGGTGACTCTTACACATTCTTAATGAAGTTAAGAGATCTGGGCATAAAGGAGAAGATCACACTAACTGGCAGCCAAATCTATTTCTGCAGTCATTTCTAGGTTTGGTACTGAATTATTTGGAAGTAATCTTTAAATCTGGTCTAAAGGTGGATCAAGTATTTATTAAATGTTAGTTTGCCAGACATTATTAGGCTGTTGTTCGTTCTTCAATTCAGAAGAGAAACTCAACTGTTTTTTCCCTTCCTTTATCTCTTCTTAGTTGTGCATCCTTCATTTTCTTTTCTTTTTCTTTTTTCTTTTTTTTTTCTGGTGAGGCAATCAGGGTTAAGTGACTTGAACAGGGTTACTTAAGTGTCTGAGATCGGGTTGAACTCTGGACTCCAGGGCCAATGTTCTATCCATTGCAGATGTCCTGATTTGTTCGTGAATTGGATTAAAATGAGACAGAGATGTACAAAGTTGTCAACTTCATTTTCTTGAATCATCAAAGTCTGGATGTCTGATCATGCCCTGGGATGCCGGAGATGACCTTAGAGTCTCCAACGCCTAACCAAGCTTTCAGCCTCCACAGCCCCCGCTTCAGTCACTTTCATGGCCATTGGAATAAACTATTCTCATTTACTGTTCATTCTACTGGGAGAAGTGTTCACATGCTTGGGATAGACATACCCCTAACTCACCAATGGGTTTAAGACCTGTTGGTTACCCTCAATTAAGCAATAATTAGAGTCAGTTTTAGAAAACTCAAAAGCAGTTATGTAAGAGCAGGGAGATCATCTATCTCCAAAATACATATTTTTAAAGGTGTGTCAATTTTCCTGGTTTTCTTATTCTGTTTCCTATTTTGCTATTCTCACATATTTCAACTTCCATGGCTCATTTAATGGGTTTGCAACTCAGACCTTCCTAACTTCAAACATAGTGTTTATGTAGATAACATATTCAAAAGGGGGGGAAAGGGGCAAGAGATAGAGGTAAACCACAGAGTTTGGAGTCACAACAGATATATTAACAATCATCTTCGTCACCCTCCTACTATAGAAATAAGTAATTTTTCCCAAGGTTATACATCTAGCTAGTCATTAGAGCTTGGACTGGAACCCTTGCCACGTAAGGATAACAAAGACAGCCTTTTAATCGATACAGTAATTATTGAATATCTACTATGTGATTATTCTGTGCTTTTTGTTGTTGAGTCATTTCAGTGACCCCATTTGGGGACTTCTTGGCAAAGACATTGGAATGGTTTGCCCAGGGTCTCACAGCTAGTAAATATCTGAGTCTGGATTTGAACTCATAAAGAGGATTGTTCCTGACTCCAGGCCCAGTACTCAGTACACTGAACTACTTAGCTGCCTTTCATGCTGTGCTAGATAACTTGGAATTCAGAAATGGATATAGCAATGTGAGAAATCTAAACTCTCTAAGGTCCCTTGGAAGGCTAAATTTACAGTACTATTATATGGTCTCTGGAATCACAGAATTTACAATCTCAACAGGGAATTGAGATATACATATGAGAGAGAACAATACAAAGTAGTATGTAATTAAGTGTTAAAATGCTGTAGCCTTATGTTAACTCAGAGGAAAGAGAAATCACTTTGGGGAAGTTGAGGTTAATTTCCTGAAGGAAATGAGAATTGAATTGGGACTTGAAGGATGGCTAGGATTTACACAGGAACTAAAAAATGGTTCTGAAATTATAAGTTTACAAAAGCATTTTCCTCCCAGGGTAATATCAATAAATTCCAGTGACTACATATTTGAAGATCAAATATAAAAGCCTCTGTCAAACTCCTTTACAATCTGGCTGCCTCCTATCTTCCTAGTCTTCTTATACTTTATTACACTTACACACACACACTCTCTCTCTCTCTCTCTCTCTCTCTCTCTCTCTCTCTCTCTCTCTCACACACACACACACACACACACACACACACACACACACAGAGCAATCCAGTGACATTAACTCTGCTGCTATTCCATGTCTGGCATCCTCTTCCTTCTTATTTCACCGCCTGGTTTCCATCAAGGAAAGACTTGTACAGGAGTCCTTTCTTGATAATCCTAGTGCTTTTCCTTTATTGATGACCTTTAATTTATCCAATATGTGTGTCCAGACCCAGCACTCTATTCACTGTGTCATATGGTTTCCCCTTTATTATTGCTGACCTATTTGATGTTAGGTGCTAGACTAGACTATGTTTGCCTTTAGTCTTGATTATTTTAGATTTGGCCTCTGAATTATATGTATTTCTACCACTGTGACTTGTCAGGACTTCCCTACCTTTTCCACCCTTTGTTCTGTCATCTACTTAAACACTGAGCTTGAACTTAGAAAGGCCTGAATTCTGATCCAATCTTAGATACTTATTCTAACTATGTGATCCTAGGCAAGTTACTTAATCTCTGCCTTCCTCAGTTTATCAACTGTAAAATGTGTCCAGTAATAGCATTTCCTTTCCAGGGTTACTGTTAGAATCAAATGAGAGAATATTTATAAAGCACTTAGCTCAGGATCTGGCACAATAGTAGGTGCTGTGCTTCATATTTCATCCAGCTATCCACCGCAGGTTTCCTCTTGCTATTTATCCCAGCCTCCTTCAACTCTTATGGAAAAGTTAATAAAAATTAGTATCACAAGATCTGGAGACTAACTAAATATGGGTGGCAGCTTGATGTTGATTTGGTAATAAAAGAAGATCTGCTTCCAAATATTATCCCTTTTATTGACATTTGCTGTGTGGTCATTTACTTGTCTGGGCCTCAGTTTTCTGCTGTAAAATGGTTAATTATATCTGCAATACAAGTCTCAGAGGGTTGCTCTAATGCTTAAATGAGATCATATATGTAACTTTCTAAAAATCTTAAGCCTCTGTAATTGTTAGCTATTATGAGATTAGTCCAAAGTAGTTGAACCATTTTACAATCTTAGTCCTAACACAGAAGCCAGAAAGGAGACCTTGACCAATTATACTTTATTGAAAAGCCAGCTTGGCTGTAGACTGAGCTGGTGCTCCCTTGAGTTTGGAGCTATCATTCATTCAATTTATTGAGATTCTAAATGCCCAGGCCATTACTGGCCCCTTTTCACAAATTTCTAAGGCTGAGTACTCTCCCTTTCCTGATCTTTTTCATTAAACAGGGTTTGTTATTCTTTCTGGGATCTGCCTCTAGGCACATGTAACCTCCTGCATTTGTTGAATTCTTGATTGTAAAGGTGAAAATTTGTGGTCAAGTTACTAGGACTGGTCAAAGAACTGTAAGCTCTGGGTATATCCTGGACTTCGAATCACAATGAGCTCCATTAAAAAGGTGGTTAAAAAACTAAAAATTAAGTAGATGCCCATTGATTGAGAAATAGCTAAAAAAAAATTGTAATATGTGAATATACTGTTTGTATTGAATATTACTGTGTTGTAAGGAATAATGAATATTCAGAAAATTGGGGAAGACTCACGAACTGATACAAAGTGAAAACAGAATATGGAAGAAATTAAACTCCATATAATTTTTTAAATTTATTTTATTTTATTTTATTTTTTAATTTTTTTAATTTGCTAAACATATGTATGGGAAATTCCTAAACATTAACCCTTACAAAGCTTTCTGTTACAAATTTTCCCCCCTACTCCCCACCCCTCCCCTAGATGGCAGGATATCCACTACATGATAATTATGTTAGAATACTTAAGAAATCGAATATATGTATAGTTATTGCATCATTTTTTTGTGCAGGAGAAATCGTATCTACAAGAAAGAATAATAGGATAAAGGAAATACAATGCAAGTAAACCTCAAAAGAGAACATGAAAATGTTATGTTGTGGTCCACATTTCACATCCCTCTCTCTGCGTGTATATGGCTCTCTTCACCGAACAATTGGAACTGGTTTGAAGCATTTCATTGTTGAAGAGAGTCATGTCCATTAGAACTGATCCTCATATAGTATTGTTGTTGCCGTGAATAATGATCTCCTGGTTCTGCTCAACTCACTGAGCATCAGTTCATGCAAGTCTCTCTAGGCCTCTCTGAAATCATCTTGCTGGTCATTTCTTACAGAGCAATAATATTCCATAACATTCATATACCATAATTTATTCAGTCATGCCCCAATTGATGGGCATCCATTCAGTTTCCAGTTTCTAGCCACTACAAAAAGGGCTGCCACAAACATTCTTGCACATGTGGGGTCCTTTCCTTCTTTTATGATTTCTTTGGGATATAAGCCCAATAGAAACACTGCTGGGTCAAAGGGTATGCATAGTTTGATAACTTTTTAAGCATAGCTCCAAATTGCTCTCTAGAATGGTTGGATCCGTTCACAGCTCCACCAACAATGCATCAGTGTCCCAGTCTTCCCACATCCCCTCCAACATTCATCTTTATCTTTTCCTGTCATTTTAGCCAATCTGACAGGTGTGTAGTGGTACCTCAGAGTTGTCTTAATTTGCATTTCTCTGATCAATAGTGATTTGGAGCACCTTTTCATATGATTATAACTCCATATAATTTTAATGATCAAAGTTCTCTTTTGTTACAAGGAAGGATGGTGAGTAAGGAGAAATATATTTAGTATGAAAGTTATATTAAAACAAAACATATCAGTAAAAGTCCTACTGGAGTAGAGCTACTTTATTGTAATGTGTTTGGGAATTAAAACCCTTACTCCAAACGAACTTTTACCAGACATTTTTTCTTCTTCTTTATATTTATATATTTATATGACTTGTAGAATATTGTGTCAAATGAGGTCAATAAGTATAAAGTGAGAACAAAATTCAGCAAATGTCTCTCCTAAGATGTATGCAAGTAAGGATAATATAAGGGCTGGTGTAATGGGGGGGGGGGGAGAAGAGATTTAGGACAGCTAAGAAAATTTAAGAAAAACAAAGTGTACTTTGAGCTATAGGTGGAAGAAAATCTGAGAAGGGCAGGTGAAAGGAAACTAAAATGGGGAAGCAGGAAAGGAGGAGATTCTTAAGTTCTATTTTATATGTATTATATTTTAGGTGAAATCAGAATATTCAAATGGAAATGTCCTTTAGGCAGCTGTGAAAATGATATTGAAACTTGAGTTTGGTCTGGGAAAGATGATTTGGAAAGTTAGGACCTCAGTTTTCTTACCTATAAAATGGTGTTTCTAAAGGGAAGGTAACTTCCCTTAAGGAATATTTTGTAAATAACTTATCTGGAGACTGGTGGATGGCTCTATGTAGAGAACACTCATTCTGAAGTTAGGAAGGCAGGCCTGAGTTCAAACATTAGTTGGGCAAGTCACTTAACCTCTATTTGCCTTAATCCAGTGAAGAAGGAAATGACAAAAAAACCAAAACATAAAAAGCAAAACACAAAACCACTCCATTATCTTTGCCCAGAAATCCATGGGTCACAAAGACTCAAGCACAACTGAACTACAACAAAATAAATTTAAAAATATTGCTGTTGGTAGGGAGAAAATTGTAGCTAATCTCCTTTAGTAACTAGATATTCCAAATGCATTTCCACATCATTTTACAAAATTGCATAATTTTAGGTAGATCCTTGGAGAAACAAATCCTTCTTGTTAAAAATTTTCAAAAGGTTTTTATTCCATTTATGTCAACTTCATCTCCTTGAATTTGTAATTCACACAGTCCTGTTCATAACCATATCCAAAACAAAGAACAACTGGAAGGTGAACAAGATGTGCAGGTGTCTCTTTAAATAACAACAACAATAACAATAATAACAAAACCAACTATGCCAAGAACAAAATGATTGATTACAAGAAACAAAATCAAGAGTCTTTTCACTTTATTTGAGTGTATTCTGTTATATACATTTAACAATTTAGATACTGTAAAAAAAAAGTTACATAACTGAATAAAGTTTTCCTTATGAAAAATTAGTTATTTTATTTTAAAGATGTATATGCATGGTGATCTCTAGGCTTTATATACTCATATATTAAATAGTTATTGAACATTTATTAAGTTTCTAATACGTGTGAGACACTGTGCTAAGCTCTGTGGATATAAAAACAGACAAAAGACAGCTCCTGTTCTCAAGAAGAGTTTGGGGGGGGGAACTTTCCTGAAAACCAAAGGAGTTAACATGGACTAAAGAAGATTTGGAACACCTATGCACTATTTGATCCCTAAATTGTTCTCTATATCCTAGAACTAGAGAATTCATTACCTCCCTGAAATTTGGGGGGGGGGGAATAACAGGACTATTTCTGCAACTATAAGCAGAAGAAGTATTTGTATTGAATTAAATGGTGCTTAATTTTTTGAAGTGATTTTTCTGAGCTCTTTTGAATTAAAGTTGCTTTTCAAGACAAGCAAAGTTTTCTTTCAGCTTAAGACAATTTGTTTTTACAGGATGTTCTCCCTTGAACAGAGATTTGATAAAAGAATGCTCTTTTCCAGAAGTTGAGCTATTCCATGCTAAAGGGGAGACAGACTATAATCTTCACTACCTGGGAATGTCGAAGAGAACCATGTCCATCAAAATTGATCATCGTATAGTCTTGTTGCTGTGTATAATGTTCTCCTGGTTCTGCTGATTTCACTCAGCATCAGTTCATGCAAGTCTCTCCAGGCCTCTCTGAAATCCTCCTGTTGGTCGTTTCTTACAGAACAATAATATTCCATAACATTCATATACCATAATTTATTCAGCCATTCTCCAATTGATGGGCATCCTTTCAATTTCCAGTTTCTTGCCACTACAAAAAGGGCTGCCACAAACATTTTTGCACATGTGGGTCCCTTTCCCTCCTTTAAAATCTCTTTGGGATATAGGCCCAGCAGAAACACTGCTGGGTCAAATGGTATGCACAGTTTGATAACTTTTTGAGCATAGCTCCAAATTGCTCTCCAGAATGGTTGGATCCGTTCACAGTTCCACCAACAATGTATCAGTGTCCCAGTTTTCCCACATCCTCTCCAACAGTTATCATTATCATTTCCTGTCATTTTAGCCAATCTGACAGGTGTGTAGTGGTATCTCAGAGTTGTCTTAATTTGCATTTCTCTGATCAATAGTGACTTGGAGCACCTTTTCATGTGACCAGAAATAGTTTCAATTTCTTCGTTTGAAAATTGTCTGTTCATATCTTTTGACCATTTATCAATGGGAGAATGGCTTGAATTCTTATATATTTGAGTCAATTCTCTATATATTTTAGAAATGAGGCCTTTATCAGAACCTTTGGATGTGAAAATATTTTCCCAGTTTACTGCTACCCTTCTAATCTTGTCTGCATTCATTTTGTTTGTACAAAAACTTTTTAACTTGATATAGCCAAACTTACCTATTTTGTGATTAATGAGAACCTCTAGTTCTTCTTTGGTCACAAATTCCTTCCCCCTCCACAGGTTTGAGAGGTAAACCATCCTACATTGTTCTAATTTGTTTATAATATCATTCTTTATGCCTAGATCATGAATCCATTTTGACCTTATCTTGGTATATGGTGTTAGGTGTGGGTCAATGCCTAATTTCTTCCAGACTAGTTTCCAATTATCCCAGCAGTTTTTGTCAAATAGTGAGTTTTTATCCCAAAAACTGGGGTCTTTGGGTTTATCAAACACTAGATTACTATTGTCATTGAGTATTTTGTCCTGTGAACCTAACCTATTCCACTGATCCTCTACTCTATTTCTTATCCAGTACCAAATGGTTTTGGTGACCACTGCTTTATAATATAGTTTTAGATCTGGTGCAGCTAGGCCACCCTCATTTGCATTTTTTTTTCATTAATTCCCTTGAAATTCTTGACCTTTTGTTTTTCCAGATGAATTTTGTTGTTATTTTTTCTAGGTCAGTTAAATAATCTCTTGGGAGTTTGATTGGTATAGCACTAAATAGATAGATTAGTTTAGGTAGCATTGCCATCTTTATTATATTCACTCGCCCTATCCAAGAGCACTTGATGTTTTTCCAATTGTTTAGATCTGACTTTATTTGTGTGGAGAGTGTTTTGTAGTTTTGCTCATATAGATCCTGACTTTCCCTTGGCAGATATATTCCCAAATATTTTATACTATCAATAGTTATTTTGAATGGAATTTCTCTTTGTATCTCTTGCTCTTGCATTTTGTTGGTGATGTATAAAAATGCTGATGATTTATGTGGATTTATTTTGTATCCTGCAACTTTGCTAAAGTTGTGGATTAATTCTAATAGTTTTTTTAGTTGATTCTCTAGGGTTCTCTAGGTAGACCATCATATCATCTGCAAAGAGTGATAATTTGGTTTCCTCATGACCTACTCTAATTCCTTTAATCTCTTTTTCTTGTCTTATTGCCAAGGCTAGCATTTCTAATACAATATTGAATAGTAATGGTGATAGTGGGCAACCTTGTTTCACCCCTGATCTTATTGGGAATGGTTCCAGTTTATCACCATTACATATGATGCTAGCTGATGGTTTTAAATAGATGCTACTGACTATTTTAAGGAAAAGTCCATTAATTCCTATACTCTCTAATGTTTTTAATAGGAATGGATGTTGGATTTTATCAAATGCTTTTTCTGCATCTATTGAGATTATCATGTTTTTTGTTAATTTGGTTATTAATATCGTCAATTATGTTAATAGTTTTCCTAATATTGAACCATCCCTGCATTCCTGGTATAAATCCTACTTGGTCATGGTGTATTATTCTGGGAATGATTTTCTGTAATCTCTTTGCTAATATTTTATTTAAGATTTTTGCATCAATATTCATTAAGGAGATTGGTCTATAATTTTCTTTCTCTGTTTTTGTTTTACCTGGTTTAGGTATCAGTACCATGTCTGTATCATAAAAGGAGTTTGGTAGGAGTCCTTCATTCCCTATTTTTTCGAATAGTTTACATAATATTGGAGATAATTGTTCTTTAAATGTTTGGTAGAATTCACATGTAAATCCATCTGGTCCTGGGGATTTTTTCTTAGGGAGTTGATTAATGACTTGTTCTATTTCTTTTTCTGAAATGGGACTATTTAAGTAATTTATTTCCTCTTCTGTTAATCTGGGCAATCTATATTTTTACTACCTGGGAATGTCAAAAGGACAATTGATACAGATTAGAAAGCATGGTATTTCTGGAAGTAAGTTTAGAAAAAAACAAGTTTTGTTTTTTTTTTTTTTTTTCTTTCCTTACTAGTGCCAGATTCTTACAAAATGCAGACATACTGACTCCTGAATATTTTTCAACTGCTAATTTTATATATAGCTGGTATATTTAGGTGGTAATTCTATTGATGTAGAGATTTGGTTTCTGAGTGGATATTTTACAGAGTAGAAGCTGTTCTTGTTTTTTTTTTCTCCCTGTAAAAATAAAAACATTAGGAAACAAAAATGTGAGAATTTCTAAAGTAACTGACTTTAATTTAGACTAATGACATGACTTTTTATAGATTACATCAGAAAAACCCAGGTCAGATCTTCATGATTTGTCTTTGAGAAAAACTGTTTTAGGGAAGAAGTTTGGAAACTTTTTAATTTAATAGTGAAATATTGAATTAGAAATCAAGAAATGTGGGTTCCAGCCCTGGCACTCCTAGGTATTGGGGAACTCTGGGAAAATTACTTCACCTCTGGGTCTCAGGTGGGAGTGTGCTGGAGTAAGTTCCTACACAGCACAATTTTTAAATTAATGTTTTCTTCATTAGTTTCTTAAGTCTCAACTACAAAACAATAAATCAAGTCCTGATGTGACATTTTCAAAACATTAATTTTTTTTTTTTGGAAAGTTTGTTAAACATTTACAGGCACATTCCTAATTCAGGTTTCTCTTGTGTTAAAAGTAAGGTTGAGCTCAATAATTTCAAGTCTCTTAGCTCTATCATTCAATGATACTATAAAATACAAAGGATGGTGGGAATTGATGAAGATGTGTGCATTATCAATCAAATGTTCACCAAGAACCTACTATGCTTTTAACATCACTTTGGCTTGCATGGAATGCATCATTAGTTAAAATGCATGAAGCTTTTGATGAGCATAATAGCAATATACAACAGCACTCATTACATATTAATGAGATGAAGACCCAGAATGGACTAGGAATACAGAACATACTAATGACTTTGAAGCATTGCTGAATAAATTTCAAAATTTGTTTCAAAAATGAGGATCACTGCCTTTAATATATGATCTAATTGGGTCTTTTTTATTTAGAACCAGCTTGCAAACCCCAGTCAAAAAAAATAGACTCTTGTGTTATTACATCCAGTTGTTGGTGGTTGTTGTTGTTTTTAACCCCAATAATATTATCCTGCCTAATTAAAAATCGTTTTTTTAACCAAAAATCATTTTGAGCGACTTTGGAATGATTAAAAATAATCCTTTGTCCTCAGCAGACAAAAATCTGCCACTTCTGAGGATTAAAGGAGCAGTATGGTCTGATGAATGGAGACTTTACCTCAGTGTCCCCAGACAGTATTCTTAAGGTGTGGACCTATTGTTGGATCTGCATTGTAAAGAGGTTTGCTTTTCAGGAGTTACCCACCCCAAAAGAAAAAAAGTTGAGACCAAATTTTAAAAAACCAATAAGTACAGAAAGAATGTTAGTGCTGTAGGGATAAACATATAACTTCCAAAAATGACTACTGTTTGAGGGAATCACACTGATATATACATCTTAGATTTTAGTAATTGATTTATATTCACATCTCTTAGGTACCAAAAGCCTACATGAAGTATTAAAATATATCAAAAAGGTGTGTGTGTGTGTGTGTGTGTGTGTGTGTGTATGGAGAGGGAAGGAGATTTTTATAAACTGGTTAGGAAGATCAAGATTGCGTTTTCTAGTCTTTTTTCATTGAAAGATGATGTACCATTTAATATGTATGTGTGCAAATAAGTGTAATACTACTGTGGTTTCCATTTATTAGCTTCTATGAGAATATGGCTGGTATGTCAGTGGTAGAAGAGAAGAAAATCATTTATAAAGAGATTTGTTCCTTACAAAGTTTATTTTACATGTAAATGTTTAAAATGAAGCAATAAATGCAGTTGAACCTTAAAATTTTAAGGATATTTGTCATTTAATACAGCAGTGGTCCAATAGAAAGATAAATATTTTATATTCATTACTAGCTATTTTCACTAATTTCTTAAATGGTTAAGAATAACAAATGAATTTCTATCGCAGTGAGAGATTATAAAATTCTTCCATTTTCCACCACACATTTGTGTGAGATATCATTTTTGCTTTATTCTTATTTTAAATCAAAATACTGAAATCAAATCTATGTTTGATTGGTGTTGAGCCAAATACTACAAGCCTTTGTTCAAATACAAAAGATCCAGCATTGAGATTAAGGTGATAGATTAAGGTGATTTGATTATCATTATGTGACACGTTTTCTAAGTAGTAATTCATTTCATTAAAAATGTTATTTTGACAAAATTTGTAAAAGAAACGTAATGCAAAATCTTATAGATAATAGTAAGCATATAAGGCTTTGCTGAATTATTTTTTTTAATTCTTACAGAATTTTCCACAAAATATTCATAATTTTTTATAATTATTTTTAAGGTTTTCATGTTAGAATAAAATTGTATGTTTTATAATCATCATGTTATAAATCTTAATTTGGACTTTGGATAGGGTCATTATTATAGTCATAGTGTTGAAGTGTATCACAGACCAGTGTCTCAAAATAATTTGCAGGCTTGAACCCATTTTCATGTCAAATGGCAAAGTTTATTGTAATTGTAATGCCAATTGGAGAGGTCTAAATTTCAAGAGAATTTAGCAAAGCAACAGAAGCAAAGAGACATATATATCTAGTTCTTCATGTTATAGATGTGCTAATTTTACGGCCTAGGGGTAGAACCAAAGAGTGGTCTCAATAATTTGGTTATCACTGACCAGCAGACAAGTTGAATGTTTGTTCTAAGGCCAGAAGACTTGAAACCATTGACAGACAGATTGTTAGAATAATAGTCTCAGGATCACTAATATATCTTCCCTAAAGTCTAAGGGAAGAAATATTATATTCCTAGACCCAAGGACTTTTATAATCATTGACAGAACAATAACATTCTTAGATCGGAGGGCCTCAGGATCACAGATCCCAAAGCCAGAAGAAACCACTGACTTTGTGTTAGGACAGAAGCCCCCTAAGGTCAGGGGGCTGTCTGCCCTAGAAGCTATATTACATCAATAGTATGAACAGCAAATTACCACAAAGGTTCAATTTTTTTAGTTGAAAATAAGTTAGGAATCACTAAATGGATGGAGAGATTGCTAACCATGGTAGTGGGTAGAGAGTTGCTTTCACAACTAGAAAGACATGGTTCAAGGCCCACCTTGAAACTTACTGGCTATGTGATTTTGGGTGGGTCATCAGTCCTGTGCCCTAAGCAATTCTAACAATATACATTGTACAGAAGGTGCTGACTTGCACTGGTAGAAATAATCTCTTTAAATGGGTTTCAGTTATTTTTTCAGTGGTATCTGGTGCTTCATGACCTTATTTGGAATTTTCTTGGTAAAGATACTAGGATGATTTACTATTTCCTTCTTTAGTTCATTTTACAGATGGAGGCAAACAGAATTAAGTGACTTGCCCAGGGTCACACAGATAGTGACTGTCTGAGGTCAGATTTGAACTCAGGGGGATGAGTCTTTCTGCCCAGTACTTTGTACACTATGGTGCCACATAGCTGGCCCATTTTATGGGAGTTTCCTATGCAAATGAAGCCTCAGCTAAAGCCACAGAGCCAGTCCCTATTCCTAAATTTTATATTGGCTATAAATCATATATTTATTTATTTATTTTCTTTTTATTAAAGCTTTTTATTTTTCAAAACATATTCATGGATAATTCTTCAACAGTAACCCTTGCAAAACCTCATGTCTTAATTTTCCCCCCTTTCTTTAACTCCCTCCTCTAGATGGCAAGTAGTCCAGAATATGTTAAACATGGTAGAAATATATCTTAAATACAATATATGCATACATATTTATACAATTATCTTGCTGCACAAGAAAAATCAAATCAAACCAGAAAAAAAAATGAGAAAAAATAAAATGCAAGCAAACAACAACAAAAAGAGTGAAAATGCTATGTTGTGATCCACACTCAGTTCCCACAGTCCTCTCTCTGGGTGTAGGTGGCTCTCTTCGTCACAAAACCATTGGAACTGGTTTGAATCATCTCATTGTTGAAAGCCATGTCCATCAGAACTGATCATCTTACAGTTTTTTTGTTGCCATGTATAATGATCTCCTGGTTCTGCTCATTTCACCCAGTATCAGTTCATGCAAATCTCTCCAGGCCTCTCTGAAATCATCCTGCTGGTTGTTTCTTATAGAACAATAATATTCAATAACATTCATATATGATCATTTATTCAGCCATTCTCCAAGTGATGGGCATCCCTTCAGTTTCCAGTTTCTAGCCACTAAAAAAAGGGCTGCCACAAACATTTTTGCACATGTGGGCCCTTTCCTTCCTTTAAGATCTCTTTGGGATATAAGCCCAAGAGAAACATTGCTGGGTCAAAGGGTATGTAGTTTGATAACTTTAAGCACAGTTCCAAATTGCTTTCCAGAATGGATGGATCCATTCACAGTTCCACCAACAATGTATCAGTTTTTCTACATCCCCTCCAATATTATCTTTTCCTGTCATCTTAGCCAATCTGAGAGGTGCGTAGTGGTAAGAGTTGTCTTAATTTGCATTTCTCTGATCAATAGTGACTTAGAGCACCTTTTCATATGACTAGAAATAGTTTTAATTTCATCATCTGAAAATTGTCTGTTCATATCCTTTGACCATTTATCAGTTGGAGAATGGCTTGAATTCTTATAAATCTGAGTCAAATAATTATTTATACATATAACTTAATAAATGCACTTGGATATAAAATGTATTATGGTTTTCGATAGTCGAGGTGGAGAGAAGAGGATGGAGACTTGCCTTCCCCAGGGAGTCTACTGTGATTTATTTTGTAATTTGTATTTGGAAATTTGTAAGTGGGTGGAGCAGGGAGTATGTTTCTTGCTGTTCTTAGGCATTTCTTTAATCTATAAAGTCACTATTGTTCAAAGACAGACTTTCTTTGCTTGAATGAGTTATGAATTCCTTCTGATGCAATTACTTAATACTAAAATAAAAGAGAATGGGTAAGACTAATCTTTTCCAAAAGACATAATACCCATAAGTAAGGGGTGAGAGGTATATCTCCAAGAAGCTTAGCATATGTAGCAGTCCCACTGGGATAAAAGGTCTCCACAGAGGAGCTTAAACCAGATTGAGGGTAATGGCTGAGTTAGTAGAATGTCTACTCTAAGCGGGTGAAGATTTATCTTGATGGAATGGGCAGGTGAGAAAAATTTCTTTCAATGGGCCATGAAGGCAACTTTTTAATTAAGCAGAAGTCTTAGAATTTGGTCATCCAAAGTCATCTTGAATCTTTTCTTGCCACTGGACTTCAGTTACCTTGGAAGAAAAAGTGAAGTTGAGGACTTTGTGCAACTCTGCCTAATTTAAATCCAATTCATGAATGAGTCAAGACATCATCCAATGATGTCATTAGTCTATCTTGAAAAGGATGAATAATAACAATAACTACCAAAACAGCTGGCATAAGTTTGCAAAGCAGCTTCCTTATAACCTCCCCCTGAGATAAATGCTGGTTTTTTTCTCTATATTATCTACAAGGTGATTGGAACTAAAAGAATTCTTTAAAAAAAAATTGCAGTGATCATGGACAGTAATCAGGGTTTTTAGATCCCTTGATCTGAGGGAAAAGCATTTGGATTGAAACAATAACTGGGTCCAATACAGCTCATGAGAGTTGTACCAATATGTTTGCAGAAAAGCTTAAACTTATGCATTAAATATTAAAGGACTTCAGTTAGTATTTAAAAATCAAGCTCTTTGATGATAAAACTTCAATTGATCATGCCAGGCCTTTGATGGCTGTCATGATATCTTTCACATCCTTTCAGTTCTCAAGATATTGACTATTGAGTGCTTTTTTACTGATTAAATGGTGCCTTAGGTAAGAAATGGGTCTACCAGAACTCTGATTGATTTTCTTTTAAACAGGGAATGCCTATAACCAAATCCTTTAATTAATGTCATGGAGGGTTGGGTTTCTGTTGTCAACTATAATCATTAGTTTGTTTAAACTAAAGTCTCTTTAAGCTATTAAAGTCATTATCTTACTGTAAGCTGCAATATTTCACAATTATAAGAATTATTCATTTCCTTTTAGGGGCTGGTGCAGTATTTTTACATAATGAAAGAGAATTGGTCTTCTCACCAAAATTCTTCACAATATTGTAACCAACAAGAACCAAATTAATTAATTTCTAAATAGTTTTTCACTGTTTGTAGACATTAGCTCAATTTAAAAAGACACAAGAATAAAAATGAAACCATGAATATTGTCAGTCATAACTTAAGGAGTGCTCAATGAACTAAGCTTACCAAAATAATTGTCCTTTTTACATAGAATTCTCATGGATGCATATCTAGATGTGTACTTCTTAATTATATGAATTTACTTCTCAGGCTTGTCCCTGCAGGGAAAGAGAGGGAGGAAACAACTCATTTTGGGGGAAGAAATGTATTTTATAATGCAAATATATCCAGTGGCAAACATTAGCATTTTTTACAAAGCAGCCAAATTTATTTTGTGGGTTTTAAAAGAGTATTCATATAGATAAGATCACAGAGCCATTTAACATGAAAGTTTTATTAGTACCTACTGAGCTATCATTTTAGTGGGTAATTCTCTTAATAAATAAGCCCCAGATCTTCTTTAAAAATATATACAACTAGAAATATGATTAGAACATTCATAGGGCAAGATGTTTTATCTTTTTAAACATTCCTGAATTTATTTTCTTACCTTGGTAAATTTTGTGGGGTTTTTTTTGGGGGGCGTATGAACATATATAGAAAAATATTCCAGCTTTATGCATCTGTTGCACTTAGGGGTGAAGGGATGTAGTAATTCTTGCAGCACCATCCTCTGTATACCTTCTCTGTTGGATTTCCAACTGACAGAAAAGGCTAGCATAGTGGAGATAGGCCACAACAGCAATCAAGCAATTCCCTTAGGGAAGGCCAAACTTGAAAGCTACAGAAAAATAAGGAGAAGGTTTTGGAGCAAGGGTTTACACTTTATAGAAAGGGAAATAGTCACAGAGGTTTCATGTTGTATTGGAAAGAGCCCTGGATATAAACTCAAAAGCTCTCAGTTCAAATCTCTGCCTCTTCAAACTCAGATAGACATGGAAACCCATAAAAATCTGTGGGCAGCAATTGACTTAGTTTTTAAAAAGTAATTTTTAAAAACTTTTTATTTTGTTAAATATTTCCTAATTACATTTTTATCTGGTTCCTCCCCACATATATGCACACATAATTAAGAGTGTTATGGTCCAAATATGTTTGACACCTCTTCTAAACAAAGTTAATTGTCCCTTCTATTTCCTTATTGTGCTTTTATTATTAACCCCCTAAATAACCCTCTCTCTCGATGAATATTGTATATGTATATACATTTATATGTACATATATACACACGTACACATATGGCTTACACCTTTTAAGAACCCACTTTGAAGAACCTCTCTAGAAGAGGTCATTTCATAAACTTCAAATAAGAGTACCTTCTCCAGGAAGGAGGAAGTATTCTTGTTAAGGAATGTGGTACAATACCAAAGAGAAAGTTTAATTAATCTCTTCTTTGAAGATGAGCTATATTGTTATAATTACATGGCATTCAGTTTTGTTAAATGATATTTTTGTTGAGCAACTTCTTATGCAAAGGAGGGAGATAGGTAGAAGTACATAGGTTGCTATTTTCCCTGTGGTCAATAAGAATCAGAAAGTTATAAAGGGGCACTGCTGGTACTGGACAGGTGTGTTAATATGTTACAACTAAAACAATAACAATAATAAACCAGGTTTAACACCACAAAAAAAGTATGGCAGCCTGGTCTCATTTAGGAAACTTCAACAGTCCCTGAGGACATTTTAAGATGGGTAGTACAGTCTAGTACAGTAGTTGAGTTTTACAATTAATTTATGTCAGGATAGCCTCATTAAGAGGCTAAGAAAAGGAAGAATGTGTTTTTAAAAGATCAGGAAAAACTTCTTGCTTAAATACTCAGCTTTTCAGAAAGTGACTTTTTGGAACTGCTCTGTCACTCAAGGCTTCTGAATAGCAGAGGTTTGACCTGTGATAATACTGAGCTCAGATATCTCTGAACTTCAAAAGGATGCTAAAAATCCACCTTTTGGGGAGGAATCTTCTTATTTACTTCCATCCCTCTTCATTCGTTTGCTTAAAACCAATGATCTCTAGCCACTACCCAGAGCTCCTTCCTTTTTCTTAGTCACAGAATACTGAATCAAGGGAACAGTCAGTCATTCTCTCCAGCACTTAGAGCCCTATCTTTGCCCTATGGAGCCAAAAACTCAAGTTCAGTGATGGCAATAACAGCTCCAGATTGAGGTCAGTAGGAAAACAGATCTGTTTTCAGTGGTAGTAAGTGCACACAATGTGATGAGTGACCAGAGAAGAATGTACCCCAGTAAAATGATGGCCTGTGGATCGTGGGTTTAGTTCTGAAAATTCATAAGATACCCAAGCATAGAAAACAGGAAACATCAGTTAAAATGGGAAATAGCTGTGGGCAGAATTACTGTAATTCCCCATTTTACTTTGTAGTTGGCATTGGATAGCAACATACTATAGCTGAGTGAGTGATTGAGACTGCATTACAGAGCCTTTCAAGTCTGTCCTTTCTTCTGTGGAGGGTCATACATAGCTAGATTTATAATCCCCAACTGATGCCTTTTTAGAAGTCTTAGAAGCTGTGATTCAGAATGCTATTGTTGCATTGTCTTTTAGCAGGAAAACAGTATGGGTCTGTGACTGGTTCTGGCTTCCTCTTCCTACCCCTTATTCCTTTCTTAATGGGCAATAGTCAGCGTGTTGAAAGTCACCACTTAGTCTACTCACTGACTACTTATTGTAATTTTTAAAATTAGATTTTTATTCTCAGTTTTATTTTTTTATTTGCCTCAGATGCCTCCCTTTCCACTTTCTCAGAGACTCATACCTTATAGCAAAAAATTAAAAAAGAAAAAAACTCACAATGAAAAAATTTGACACTATATACATTTTCCATACCTGTGAACCCTCACTTCTTCTCCTCCCCCCCTTTCTCTTTTTTACATTTCAGCTCTTTTGCTGAAATAGATTGTAAGCTCCTTGAAGACAAGAACAATACTTCTTAAGCTTTTTTTTTTTCATTCACCATGCCCCCTATAGAACAGCTAGGTGGTGCAATGTCAGTCTTGGAGTTGCAAATACTCTTCTTTGTGAGTTCAAATTTGGCCTTAGTCACTTAGTACTGTATGACCCTGAAAAAATCACTTAACTCTGCCTCAGTTTGCTCATCTGTAAAGTGAGCTGAAGAAGAATGTGGCAAACCATTCCAGTATCTATGCCAAAAAACTCCAAATGAGGTCACAGTGAGTTAGACACAACTGAACACAAATGTTACCTATCATGTTTTAGGGCACAGCACATATGTAAAAGATATCACTGTTACGAACTGCTAGAAAATTGTAAGTTGCTTATAAAATAGTGAAATTTTTTGAAAAATATCTTTGCTCATAGAAGAGGTGCAGTTTATAGACTCAATTATCAGAGTTAGAAAGGACCAATTTAAACACCCATCATCTTACAGAAGAGCAAACAGAATTCTCCAAAGGTAAATTATCCAAAGCCAAACAGCTTTCTATCTGTCCAGGCCTTTGGATTGGCCATCACTCTAGAACAGTATTTAACTCCTTATGCTTTATGTATTCCAACTAAATTTATAAACTCTTTACTATTATTTTCTAGGTTTAGGTCTCTAGGATTAACCAAATAGAAAATTGTTTTGGAGGACAGCTATTTTTCATTTGATGAGACCTTTTTAGATATAAGTCCAGACTTGACAGAATGTTTTTAAAAAGATATAAAAGTTTCACCAAACCTTAATCCAGACCATGACCTCATTTGGAGTTTTCTTGGTGTAGATTCTGGAGGGGTTTACCATTTCCTTCTCCAGCTCATTTTTACAGCTGAGGAAACAGAGGTTAACAGGATAAAGTGACTGTCAGGGTCACATAGCTACTAAGTGTCTGAAATGAGATTTGAACTCAGGAGGATGGGTCTTCCTGATTCCAGACCTACCACTCTATTCACCTCACCACCTAGCTGCTCCTTATTATCAGCAGTGATATATTTGTGTTGCACATTTTGGATTGATGTGAAATATTTAGGGAGTCATTAGCTTTCCATTTTATCAGCATGGTGAAATTTAAAAATAAAAATAATATCTCACATTTGTAGAATACTTTAATATCTCCAATATCCTTGATAGAAATTATCTCACAGATTAAATTATCTCTAAGATCAGTCTTATCATTGTCCCCATTTTACATGTGAAGAAACTTGAGCAAGATAAGTAATTAATTCAGGGTTGCATCCCAGTCAGGATTTGAAAGCGTATCTTTCTGGAACCAAAACCAGCACTGTATCCACTATGTTTCATCATTCTCTGTGACAAAGGATTTGTCAGTCAGTCAGTCAGACAGTCAACATGTCTTATTAAGGTCTTGCTCTGAGTCAGGTATTATGTTAAACTCTGGGGAGAAGACAGAAGACAATCCTTGATTCCAGATACAGTTTAATGAAGCAGATAAAATGAAAACAGCTATATACAAACAAGATAGATGCAGGATAAATTGATATTAAAGGAAAACAAATATGTTATAGAAGGTACGATGTTAGCTGAGAGTCAGTGAATAGGGAGAGAATTTTAGACATAAGTAGAAACTGCCCCACATCGAAAATTGTACAAGTAGGCTTCAGTGTGTCCCTTCTGTTCTTTAGTTAGACAACATAATATTGAGGATGGAAAAATTTTTCATCCTGGGACCACGCTGGTAGTAAACACCTTTTAAAATAGCTGGATTGATCTCAGATGGTAAGATTTATATTTTGTCAGCCCAGCTTCAGTATCTTTCCAGTTTCCTGTAAGATCTAGATCTCGATTCTAGTGATAAGACTTTTAAATGTCCAGGATTACCTTTATACCTTGTTAAGGTATAAAAGTGGTACTCTAATGTAGGTCTTCTTCTCTACTGAACAAATCCCTCAATGCTTCCACCTCCTCCAATCTGGAGGCTAGCTTTGGTATCATGATGGTTAACTGAGTTAGTTACCTGCCTATCCAGTATCTTAGAATACATACTTTATCATTTGGTCTGATTCTTTAGAATCTAAATGTTGCATTTCACCCAGCACCATGTTGTTCTTTGCATAGTTGAAGTGAAATAAATGTTTAGAATAAATCTAAATGTCAGTAACAACTTATTTTGTTTTGTTTTGCTTTTTCCAAATGGGATAGTCTTAAAGGCTGTTTTAGTATATGTGCTGCCAAAGCAAGCACTCTTAAAAGCCATTTTAAAGCAAGTGGGTGACATAGCTGGATTTGGAGTCAGGGTTGTAAGTTCAAGTTCATATATTTAGTAGCAGAATGATCTCTGAACTAGATGCCTAACATTTGTCAGTTAGATTTTCTTATCTGTAAAATGAAGATAATAATAGCAACCTTGAGATCATTTCTATAAAACACATTGAAAACCTAAAAGCATTTTCTAAAGACTATTTATATTGGCAATATTAATAATTACAAAGTATGACACACTCAAAAACTTTGAAATTAGGACTTTCTAGATCTAAAAATAATTCCAGGTATAAAGGAAATTATACAGAATGATACCACATTCTCCCTAAGGTCAAAGAAAATTATTTTACAATAGCATTGATATGTGGGCAACAATTATCTAAGATCCTAGATCTGTTTTACTTCTGTGAAATTGTGCACCAAATATACTTCATCCTGTTTCTTGTGTCCATTATTTTTCTTTGGCATTGATATCATTAAGTCATGTTAAACAGACTTCCTTGACTCTGTTTAACCCCCAGATTTTAATATATTCCTCAGCAGTCCAGTGAAAGGAGCCTTTTCCCCCAAAACCAGTAGATGGATTATCATTCAAGTATCTAAGACCTCTGAAAAGGGCTCTTCACATTTGTTATCTCCAACTCTTTGGAAAGGTGATAAAAAGAGTGACATTTTCAACATGATAAGATAAATGATCTAACAGGATTTTTTTCCCCCCAAGTCTGCCTTGTGACAAGTTGGAGTTGTTAATACCTTGCTTGGGAAAAGGGCATTCCTGGTTAATTCTGAGCTGTCTGTTCCCAGCTCAGTCCAGATTCAGAACTTAAGATACAAACAGAGTAGGAAGTGAAAAGGAACAGATTTATTTTTTGATCCTGGCACTTGAAATATGAACACCTCAGTCCTCTCATCTTTGACTGTAGTTTTTCCCAGCCAGAACTAAGTATGCTAAAAAGAAAATGAGGAAGAGTTAAAAGGGATCTACTCTAACTACTATGTACTAAGAAGGTAATGAATAGGCCTACCATATTCTGCTCTAATCAGATCTCATCCCAAATATTTGTGTTTAGTTCTGAGTAACACATCTGACTAACACATCTAGACGCTGATAAATCAGAGAGCATCCAGAAAGAATATCCAATGGAAAGACTTTGAGTTCATGTCTTATGAGGATCTGTGGAAAGAAATGTTTAGCCTACAACAAAGACTTAGAAATAAGATAATATGTATTTGAAGTATTTGAAGGGCTGTCCTTAAAAGAAGAGTTAGATTTATTTTGTTTGAGCCAAGAGGGCAGGAACAATGTGTGGAAATTACAAAAAAAAAAAAAAAAAAGGAAATTGGGACTGGATATAAGGGAAATTATCCTAACTAGTAGAGCTATCCAATAGGCAGCCTCTGGAGCTAGATGGGCAAGTCAACAAGTATTTATTAAATGTTTAGTTTGTGTTAGGCAGTGTGCTAAGCACTGGGGAAACAAAGAAAAGCAATAAGAGGAAAATAAAAAACGACCAAAGCTCATCCTCAAAGAGATCACAATTTATTTTATTTTTTTATTAAAAGCTTTTTATTTACAAAACATGAGTGATTTTTCTACATTGACCTTTGCAAAACTTTTTTTTGTTGTTCCAAGCATTTTCCCCCCCTTCCCCCTAGATGACAGGTAATCTAATACATGCTAAATATGATAAATTATATGACAAATTCAATTTATGTATACATATCTATACAGTTATCTTACTGCACAAGAAACATCAGATCTAGAAAGAGAGAAAAAAAAAAAACAACCTAAGAAGGAAAACAAAATGCATGGAAATATTCACAGAAAGCATTAAAATGCTGTGTTGTGGTTCACACTCAGTTCCCTCAGGCTTCTCTCTGGGTGTATATGACTATCTTCATCGCTGAATAATAGGAACTGGTTTGAATCACATCATTGTTGAAGAGAACCATGTCCATCAGAATTGATCATCGTATAGTCTTGTTGTCATGTATAATGATCTCCTGGTTCTGCTGATTTCACTCAGCATCAGCTCATGCAAGTCTCTCCAGGCCTCTTAGAAATCATCCTGCTGGTCGTTTCTTACAGAACAATAATATTCCATAACATTCATATACCACAATTTGTTCAGCCATTCTCCAATTGATGGGCATCCATTGAGTGTCCAGTTTCTTGCCACTACAAAAAGGTCTGCCACAAACATTCTTGCACATGTGGGGTCCTTTCCCTCTTCTAAGATCGCTTTGGGATATAGGCCCAGAAGAAACACTGCTGGGTCAAAGGGTGTGCACAGTTTGATGACTTTTTGAGCATAGTTCCAGATTGCTCTCCAGAATGGCTGGATCTGTTCACAGTTCCACCAACAATGTATCAGTGTCCCAGCTTTCCCACACCCCCTCCAACATTTGTCGTTATCTTTTCCTGTCATCTTAGCCAATCTGACAGGTGTGTAGTGGTATCTCAGAGTTGTCTTAATTTGCATTTCTCGAGATCACAATTTAAGGGAGAAAATGATATGAAAACAACTTTGTATAAATAAGATATATTTACAAAGCATAGATATGTCTGTATATAAACAATAAACTGGGGGCAATGAACAAAGAGAAGGCACTAGTCTTAAGGGAATGGGGGAGAAGCTTCTTAAAGATGGGGTTTTAGTTGGTCCTTGAAAACTAGGAAATCCAGAAGCAGAGATTAAAAGGAAGAGAAATCTGGGAATAGGGGATAGCCAGTGCAAATGAAACATCAGAAGACAATGCATGGAGGAGTATAAGATGAGAGGAGGCTGGAAAGGTAGGAAGGGACCAGGTCCTTTAAAGTCAGAGAATTTCTAGAACTTATGGAAAGAGGTAGAAAGTGACATGGTCAGACCTCTACTTTTTAGAAAGATCAATTTGAGCTGTATGGAGAATGGACTGAAATGGGAAGAGGCTTGAAGCCTGAAGACAAACTATCAGGTGGTGTCAAGAACCTGAGCAGGAGGTGTTGAAAGTGTTGAGGGGTGAGATACCCTTACAGTGATGGGGGTCCCTGGTTTTGGGAAAGAATTTTCAGTCCCAGTCTCCAGGCAAGGTTTGGCAAAATGGGTTTTTTTCACTGAGAAGCTCTTTCTCTCAGTGGTCCCCTTCCTGATTAGGAAAATAACAAAGATTGGGATGCAGAGTTTTGATTTTATTTAGCTTCCTATGGCTTGGGATTAGGGAGCAATTGAGAGGCTAATTTTCAAATCAATAAATGTGGTGATTCTTTCCCTGGCCAAAGTGATTTCCAGGTCAGTTGGAGGTGGAAGTTTCCCATGGGAACCAGGTGGTTTTCCCAGAGCCAGGAAGGGTTGAGATTCAGGGTTTTTCTAACCCCACCCCCCAAAGATCAAGGGGAGACAGTCCTATTACATCAAAAGCACCAGAATGGCTGAAGTGTCATAACGCAAAAGGGGGAAAAGGGAAGAGAAAAATGTATGAGAGTTGTTAGAAAGGTAGAATCTTGGGTCTCCTTCACTAGAGTTCTTCAACAAAGACTAGATTGCCATTTGTTGAGTGTGCTGGAGAGGGGATATTCAAGTATTGGTTGCCTTGAATGACATCTGAGGTCCCATCCAACCCAAAAATCTGGTGATTCAATTCAAGGAATACTTTGCCCCACCTCATGCCTGACCCTCACTCTGAGGGATCAGCCAAAAGGACCTATACAACCTGGCCAAAAACCTCACAAGGAATTCATTATCTTGCCCTCTTTTATTAGTTCATTCATCCTCTGGTTGCAGCCACTGGAAACACAGCCAGTTCAGATTACCCAGGTATCATAAGGGGGTTGTCTGTGTCTGGATTAAGAAAAGACACCCCCTCTCACACATACACACTCCCCCTCACCCCCAGGATGTGTGTTCATTTTGCAGCCGGTCTTTCTATGGCCTCATTTGCAACTATAGTAATCCCACAATACAGTTGAGATTTTAATCACCCTGGTCAGGAAATTCATAGTGAAGGTTACTACAGCAACCTTAAGTCTGCTCTGGTAAGCATATTCCTTACAATGGGGCCTTTCATTGCTGTGCTCCCTAAACTGGGCAGTGAAACATGCTATTCAAAAAACAATGAGGTGGAATAGAATGGAAAGGAACTGGGCATTGTACTGCAGCCTCTCATGCCATATGCTGCATTTTGTCTTACTGTCCAAGCTTATTGCAAACATTAATTCCATTTCCCAGTAATATGCTTTAAGGGTCTTCCTAACTCACATGCCTCCCATGCCTCCCATTTAGAATATGTTACATTGAACTATTACCCTAACATTTGCAATAATTCTTCTTAACCAAGGAAAATAATCAAGTACATTTTAAGAAAAAAAGGGCAAAGATTCTATTCAAGGTATTTGTGTGACTTTAAAAAGAGTGTCTTATAAAAATATATACCTTAAAAAAAAAAAAGGATACAGATGCATTCATGTATAAATTGCCTTCAACTGAATAGTGGAACTTACACTGGATTTCCAAATTTTTGAAATTACATTTTCTCATATAATGAAAGACATTCTATTTTCTCCAAATGACACATAGGACCTATCTGAAACAATTTTGGCTGACTTTTGGGTAGATTTTCTTTTCACTTTGGTTTCTTATAAGAAAACATTATTGACCTTTCTGGGTTTTAGTTGATTTTATGAATTAGTACAAAATGTCTTCAGTGTACCAACCTCCAAAGATCTGTGGGTTTTTTTTTTAAGAAAGTGAGTTAGATTTAGTAGGAAAGGGAATTTTTTTTCCTCTTCTGCTTTTTCTTTAGAGCATTTATGGCATTTTATTTTATTTATTCATACTGCCTACTTTATAACCAAACAACTTTTCTCTGTTGTGTCCTCAGATCTCTGAGGTTGCTTTTATTTCCTTCCTTCCTTTAATATTTACCTCATGTATAATTTAAATAATTTGTCTTTTATCTTCTCCAATCTCTCAAGCTATTTCACCTTCTCAGTCTCCTCAGCATATTTCTTTCTTGCTAGGCTCAGTTTTTGAAAATGAAATTATATTGCTTTTCCTTTACTTCTAAAATGGAAATACAATCATTAGTTAGACTGCCCCTCCTCCCCTTGCATTTTGCCTTTCATTCCTGATTCCCATGAACCCTAATTGATGTGCAGTCACTCCCAAATATCTGGGTGTTGGTTATTTGATTAGTAACTAATCTGTAGCCTTGGCATGTCTCCCAGGAAGGGATCCAGGTCAATTCAGCGTGAAGAACCTTGCTGCAGTGCAGAGAGCTTTAAGGAATCTGCTAGAGTTGTTTTGTCTTCTCTGCTCAGCTTTCTAGACTCAGAGAAAAAGTGAAGGGAGTCATTGTGGTGGGTTTCTAGTGCTGGATCCTAGCAGTGTTTGTCACCTAATGTGCAAATGCACATGTGAGCCTCATAGCAATTCCATACAACTGAAAAACTGAAAGAAAATAAGCCTTCAGTTATGCATAGAGACTCTGTGCAACAGATCTTGGACCAATCATCACTTCTTTAGCTCTCAGTTTCCTCAGCTATATAAAATAAAGGGAATTGGAGTATATCGGGAATTTTTAACCTGGGATCCACGAACTTTAAAACTTTTTTTTATAACTTTCAACATTAGTTTTCCTTTATATTTCTATGTATTTTATTGTATGCATTTAAAAAT
Source organism: Myrmecobius fasciatus (assembly GCA_023553655.1). NCBI lineage: Eukaryota > Metazoa > Chordata > Mammalia > Dasyuromorphia > Myrmecobiidae > Myrmecobius > Myrmecobius fasciatus. The sequence continues at coordinate 119,737 of JAJPUD010004914.1, read as the reverse complement.
ATTCTAAGAAAGGCTCCACAAAACCATGACCCAAAACAAAATATTGAGCCTGGGGACCAGATGATCTCTGAGGTCACTTCTAGCTCTAAAATTCTGTGATTCTATGATTCTACCCTTCTCCATGATGTATATAATATACAGCACTCTGCTCCAAATCAATATTTCTCCCCAAATAGGTGAGAGTCAGATTGATCAGGGTTTGGGTATAAATTAGTTTCTGTATATTGTGCTTTGGGGCAATCCATAGTCTAATTGCCAGGTTCTCTTTGACCTTTGGTAAGTTCTGCCTTCCTTCTGTTGATTATCTTAAATTTATCCTGTATAAATATCTAGTTTGTACGTATTTGTTTTCCTTAAGAATAGGGAGTGGGTTTTGTTTTCTGTTTTTTGTTTTTAACCTTTCTTCACATTCCCAGTACTTAGAACAATGTCTAGCATATAGTGGGTGTTTAATAAGTGCCAGTTGACTGACTGACTAGTACCAGACCAGAGCTCCTACTATGTATTTTATAATTTAGGGTTGCATATATGACTTTTTTGAAAATTGATGCATATCTCTGCTTCTCATCTTAATAAGAATTACTATGAAGTCATTTTGCCCACTACTCATGCAACCTCGTAGTTCTGTAGGTAATTTTTAAACCAATATCAGAAGCTGAGAATTAAGATGACAACTCTGACTTTAAAATCTTTTCCAATTCTGATTTTTAAAATCTTTTTCAAAAAAAATGTGCTGTAATAACCTTGAAGAGTAATTCTGAGGGACCCTATTGCAGGAGGCAGGATTTTGGACAGCAGAGGGAGAGTGCCATGGTTCCCTCTATCTTTCTGAGCTAATCAACAAACATCTATTGAGTACCTGCTAAATATAGCCAGGCCTTATCATATAACCAATCAACAGGCCATAAGTATCTCCCATGTGCTTAGCCTGTAAGGTGTGGGGACTAAAAAGAAGTGAAATAATCTTTGTCTTTAAGGTAATAACATTCAAGTTCAGTAGCAAGGACAAAAATGTAGTTTACTATGCAGGTTTTAACAAATTCAATTCAGTAAATATTTATCATCAAATGTCTATTATATGCAGAGTATTCACTTGTGTGCTGGTTCTTAAGGGTGAAAAGATGAAAAATTCCAGACAACCTTACTTCCATCAAGGATTTAACAATCTAGTGAACTTTGTGTTTTTGGATATTTTTTTTTGGTTTTCATTTCTGAATATATCACCATTCACTCAACCTGCATTGCTTACCCATTTTGCTTGGGAATGACTGGGGTAGATCTCCTGAACTAGCAGTCCAGTCCCAAGAGACTTGACTAGGCACAGACTGAATTTTGCTGGGCGGTCTGCCTCCCATTCAGGCAGCCATGTTGGCAGGAAGCAAGACACTTGAGTTTTGGCTGATGCTCCTGTTGCAAATATTTCTGTAGGTCAACCCCACTGGGGTGCATCAGCTTAGATCTTGCAGCCAGCCCTCTGTTCTGAAATGGATTACAGTTGGCAAACAGAAGCCTTGTCGTTCCCAAACTCCACAGGCTCATTTTGGAGAAGTGAGTAGAATCAATGTGATCCTAGACTGTGTCCAGTCACAACAATCTAATAAGAATCATAAAAAGTCACATGTAGTTAGAAAACCTTGTGGTGTGACTCCATGACACTGACTGGATCTGTATGTCTACAATTTGCTTATTTATAGCAATGATTATCCTTTTCTGATCTCATATTTTTTGCATAGATTTTTTTTTTTTTAGTTAATTCTCTCAAAAGACTATATTGACAATTTCAAGGGCATCTATATTTCATTCTTGCCTTTTCCTTTGAAACAATTGTACCCTGTGTCCAAGACTGGACCTTTAGAAGTTCTAATCTTTTGTAAGATCCTGATGTTTGGTGTTTTTTTTTTTTTTAATCTGTATAACTCTTATCTTAGACCTCCAATTTGTTGTAAAGAGTGGGGAAATACCTGAGTTTAAAGAATGCTTCTCACACCAGCTATTTGACCATAAGTAAATTGGGAGACTCAGTTAAATCATCTATAAAATGGATCTAATAATGTCTGAAGTACCCATGTTATAATGTTAGCTATATTTCACCCCTGTGAGTAATTTAATTTAAAACCAAGTTGTAGAAAGTGTTTAAACACCCCACAGCTCAACTTAAAAGCAGTTAGAGGGTACCACAAAGAAGGCAGCTTGGTGTATTACACCTCCAGACTTGGAATTAGGAAGACTCATGTTCAAATTGTGCCACATGACCCTGACTGTCAGTTTATTTGGAAATTGGGCATAAAGCACCTACCAGATAGGGTAGTTGTACCCTTGTTATTGCTTGTCTTTCATTCTTGAAGAGGACCTGGAAATCAGGAAGGTGGCTCCATGACTTGCAAATGAATTGGATTTAAGTGAAAGAGAGCTGGGCAAAGTCACTAGCCTCAGTTTCTCTTCCAGATCCATCTGGATCCAGTGGCAAGATATGGTCACCTAAGTCCAGTTGTAAGCATCAGATAGTACTGTATATGTAAAAGTGCTACATACAAGTACTCTGTTAACAATACTGTGTGATGTTTATAAAAATCAGATGATGGTGATACATTTGTTTCAAACCCCATGTCTGAGAGTTATATTCCAAGACTTTCAACACAGACTGGGAGGCAAAGCTGTGTTCAGGAGATACCTCTGACAAACTTGGGACTGCACTTGCTATCTACTTACCTGTAACTTGAGTGGAAAAGAAGTTGGCAAAGGAATAAAGCCAAAACATTCAAAGTGGGCTGAATTATTTAGATATTTAGCCTGTGTTTAGCTTATTAATCAATTTCACCTACCATTTGTGGGGAATTCACTGGGTAGAGGGAAGTCAAGAAGACCTGAGTTCAAATGCACTTACTAGCTCTGTGACTCTGAGCAAGTCACTTACTTGTTTGCCTCAGTTTCCTCATCTGTAAAATGAGCTGGAAAAGGAAATGGCAAACTGCTCTAGTATCTGCCGAGAAAACCCCAAACTGGGGTCATGAAAAGTCAAGTATGACTGAACAACAGCAAGAATTAGGAGTGTATCACTTCAGCTTTAAATTGAATCCCCAAAATGATAAATCTAAAAAACCAAAACCAAAAAAACCCCCCAAAACTAAAACAAATCTTCTCCAAAACTGAATGCCTTATCCCTTGTTGATTGAAACAAGAACTACCCTGCCTTTATAAGATAAAATGTAATAGGGGAATAAAGCAGAAAATGACCACAGAGGAAGTAGCCATCCTACAGGACTTCTTATATCCTGTGACTTAAACTGAAATAGTTGGAATTTTGTGAAATGGTAATGTTTATAATGATGCAGCATTTAGGCTTTCAATTTTTTTGTGGATGTGAGAAAAAATTACTTGTAAGTTTGATCTTTGTAGATCATGGGAGTTCAGACTGGTGAGAACTTAAAAGTATTTGTTGTTTGTTTGTTTGTTTGTTTGTTTTTCCTATTGAGGCACCATTGCTAATTAAAATTGTGAGGGTGGACTGAGATAATAGAATGTTAACCCAAAGTCAGTGGTTTCAAAGAAACCAGAAGTGGAAAAGAGGAGAAGGAATTCATTCTTAACATGGAGGAAAACCAGTGGAAATATACTGTCTCTTTACTGTATATACATCTAGGCTTAAAGTTTTTGATTTTTGACCAGAATTTGCTAGCTTTGCCACTGCACATTACTGTGTGTATGTGTCTGGATGAAGAGTATAGTAGAAGCACACTTGCTGAAGTCCAAATGTTCCAAGTGTTGGTTTCTGTCACTGCTTTCCTCCTGCTGTCCCAGTTCCAGCACAGAGTATATCCTTTCAATGAGGGAATAATCATAGCTTTGTTGAATGATTCACCTTTCCTCTCCTTAGGTCACACCCTGGTAAACACACACCATTTAGTGACATTGCACCAATGAAAAGTCAGCCAGAGAATCAGCAGAGGTTTTGGCTCTATTTTAAGGGCACCCACAATTGCCTTTACATGCTTTGGTGAAAGCTTGTTCTCAATGTATGGGGAAGAACTGACTCACATGGAGTACAAGCTGTACTTCATTTTATGTAATAGGTGTGTTCTTTCAAAATTACCCAGAGATCAATTTTTTGCATGTGTAGTTATGCATTAACTATATTAATCAAAGAAACTCTGTTCTGAATCCTTTCTCTCAGGCAGGGATTCTTAAGCTTTTTCTGTGAATCACAAACCCTATAGGACAAGGCTATGGACTCCTCAAAATAATTTTTTAAGGATATAAAATAAGATATAAAGGATTATAAAGAAAATCAATTCTATTGAATTTGAGTTATCAAAATATTTTGTACCTTTGCTCTAAGTAAATGAATAATCAATTCAAATTTTGTTTTTTAAGTTTAAATAGTTGATTTTCTTACTTTGATTCTTCATGTCATTAATGACTACCTATGAGATATTGCCTCGAAAAAAAAAAAACTTTAAAAAACAACTTAGAAATGACACTTAGAATGATGAGTTATAGAGTAGGGAAATAAAATCCCAAGATACCCTGAATCTATTTAGATGTCTGGAAGTAACAAATATTGTTTCCTATCTAACCAACATCTTTTAAATTTCCTTCCCTAGTTTCTGCTCCCCTATATCTGTGACCTTCCCCAATTCAATTGTCAATCAGTCAACCAACAACAGATTAAGTAATTCTTAAATATACCAGCTAGGTGGTACAGTGGATAGAATCTGGAGTTAAGAAGACCTGAGTTCAAACCCAGCCTAAGACACTTAAAAGCTCTGTCACTTAACACTATTAGACAAGTCACTTAACACTATTAATATTAGTTTCTGGTTGTAAAATGAGTTGATCTAAAGAAATGGTGAACCACTCCCATATCTTCCCATGAAAACCTCAAATGAGTTATAAAGAGTTAGAAATAGTTGAAAACAACTGAACAAAATCAATGTCCTAAATGCTAGGAGTACAAAGACAAAAATAAAGCCCTGCTCTCAAGAAGATTACAGTCTAATAGGACAACTTGCACACAACTGTATAATACAACATATATGTAGAACAAATTGAGGATAATTTCAGGGAAGGTACTAATTGTTGAGTGTCTTTGCTTTGGAAACGGTCTTGATTTTGTATTTGTATCCCAATGCTTAGCACAGGGCTTGGTCCCATGGTAACATTTAATCAATGCTTTTTTCTATGATTCATTTTTCTGTTCATCATGCCTAGCCTAATTGTGCTACATTTTTAGAGAACAACCTGCAATAATCCTCTCTTGCTTCTCAATCCAACATCTGAATCATATAGTATCACCTAATGATCAGCAAATTATGACCTGAGAACCCAATATTGTTTACCATCTATATGTATGGCCCATGGGCTTAAAAAAAAAAAAGAGTCTTGTATTTTTGTAAAATTACACAATTAGTTTAATTTTTCTTTCAATGTAAAAGCCACTTGAAGGCCATCAAAAAGAGGTCAGATCTGGTCTGCAGGCTATAGTTTTCCAAACCTTGAACTGTAGATTGCCCTTCATTTAAGTTGTAGATACTGAAACCCAGCAAAATAAAGAAATTTGCCCATTGCCCAAGATCACACTACTATTCTTTCCAGAGCTGGTACTTTGTCTTCTCTCTCCTCCCACAAGAATTCATATTTAATGAATGAATAAATGGAAAGCATCTCCATCTACCAAGTTCTTATATCAGGGTGCTTTCCAGAGTCATTGTCTGCTTACCTAATGAGAGATGAGTCATTTTTTACCTAAGGTCTTGGTTCCTCACATATGTTCTTGGTTCCTCACAACCTTAAATGTTGATCATATATTATATCTAGGGCACCAGTGAACAATTTCTACTTTCAAAAGTAATAGGACAATCCTTTCACTACATCATATTGGGTTGGACTGGGCTGGATTGGACTGTTTACCCCTACACTAAACATAAAACGATGATGAGAAATTAAATGTTCTGATCAGAAGAAAGAGAAGTGAAAGTTAAGATAATAAGGGAAAGTCTTGGAGAAAGTAGACCCTCTGCCCATGAGAATTCATAAAAGTATAAGGGAGGAAGAAAGATAATTCAAGTATAATAACTTCAGTTTCTGAAACATGGGAGAATGGGGGAATAAATTAGATGAAATTTGAGATTCCTTCCAACTCTAAATTTAAAATTCCTCAAAGGATCAAAGAGTTAAAATGGGAAAGGACCTCAGAAGCCAACTAGTCCATCCTCCCCTTCTCATATTATAAATGAGGAAACTGAGAGGTCAGACAGGTACTAACAAGTAGCTGTTAGATTTGAATTCTGATTTTTTTTCTGCGTAACCATATTGACTCATAGTGGTGATGCATTAGACAGAACCCACGTAAGGACAATTAAGCCAGAGGGTAGGTACATGGTGGAAGGATAATGAAAAATAAGATTGAGGAGGTCAGAAAGAATGAATGAAGTAAATGGTAGAGCTAACCAGAGAAATTTAGACAATGAAAGGAAGTAAGAAAGTACTAAATATTTCTAACAGATTGGTGATATGATAAAAGTAATATTTAAGAAATAGGGAACCTGGAAAGAGTGAAAGAGAGAATGAGTTCATTATCTCAATTATCTAAATTAGATCAGATTATTTTTCCTCTCAGATTTACTGCAAAAAGGACACTGAAAGGATTGAAAGTTAAAAGATCACAAACCAAGAAGACAGAAAAGACAAAAAAAAAAAAAAAAAAAAAAATAAAGGCCAGTTTATTTAGTAATTAATGTTAATGCAAAAATATTAGCAAAGAAGCTATATTAGTGTATCTTTTTAAATTATTATAACTAGGCTATGGCCCTATCAAAAATATAGGGGTGGGTCAACATTTAATTCATATTAGTAACAAAAATTAAAATCACATTTTCATATCAAAAGAGACATAAAAAGCCTCTAACCAAAAAAAAAAAAAAAATGCTCATTTGTGTTCAAAACATGAGAAAGCATGATTAAAAGAATCTTTCGATCAAAGCATCTATCTAAAAACAATACGAAGAGGTATTGTTTGTAAGGAAGAAAAAAAGGTCAGAGGTAAAAATAAGGATTCTGTCTGTTTCTTTAGCAAAGTGTTGAGATGTTAGAGAAATAATGAAAGAAAAAGAAATTGAAAATAAAAACAGGCAAAAGTATCCATTTGCTGTTGATATAACAGCATATTTATTTTTTTTAATTTTATTTTATTTGCATAACATGTGTGGGTAATTCTTCAACAATAACCCTTACATAGCTTTCCGTTACAAATTTTTCCCCCCAACTCCCCACCCCTCCCCTAGATGGCAGGATATCCACTAGATGTTAATTGTGTTAAAATATTGGCAAATCGAATATATGTATACATATTTCCAAACTTATCATTGTTGTGCAAGAAAAATCTTATCTACACAAACGATATATCAGATAAAGGAAACACAATGTAAGCAAACGTCAATCAAGGAGTATGAGAATGTTATGTTGTGGTCCACATTTCGCATCCCTCTCTCTGGGTGTATATGGCTTTCTTCAGTGAACAATTGGAGGTGGTTTGAAACATTTCATTGTTGAAGAGAGCCATGTCCATCAGAATTAATCGTCATATAGTATTGTTGTTGCTGTGTATAATGATCTCCTGGTTCTGCTCATTTCACTCAGCATCAGTTCATGTAAGTCTCTCCAGGCCTCTCTGAAATCATCTTGCTGGTCATTTCTTACAGAACAATAATATTCCATAATATTCATATACCATAATTTATTCAGCCATTCTCCAATTGAAGGGCATCTATTCAATTTCCAGTTTCTAGCCACTACAAAAAGGGCTGCCACAAACATTCTTGCACATGTGGGGCCTTTTCCTTCCTTTATGATTTCTTTGGGATATAAGCCCAATAGAAATGCTGCTGAGTCAAAGGGTATGCACAGTTTGATAACTTTTTGAGCATAGCTCCAAATTGTTCTCCAGAATGGCTGTATCCGTTCACAGCTCCACCAACAATGCATCAGTGTCCCAGCCCTCCCACAACCCTTCCAACATTCATCATTAACTTTTCCTGTCATTTTAGCCAATCTGACAGGTGTGAAGTGGTACCTCAGGGTTGTCTTGATTTGCATTTCTCTGATCAACAGTGATTTGGAGCACCTTTTCATATGACTATAAATAGTTTTAATTTCATCCTCTGAAAATTGTCTGTTCATATCCTTTGACCATTTATTGATTGGAGAATGGCTTGAATTTTTATAAGTATGAGACAATTCTCTACATATTTTAGAGATGAGACCTTTATCAGAACCCTTGAATGTAAAGATGATTTCCCAATTTATTACTTCCCTCTTAATCTTCTCTGCATTGATTTTGTTTGTACAAAAACTTTTTAACTTAATATAGTCAAAGTTATCTATCTGGTTTTCAATTAAGAGTTCCAGTTCTTCTTTGGACATAAATTTATTCCATCTCCATAGGTCTGAGAGGTAAACTATATTACATTCCTCTGATTTACTTATAGTATCACTCTTTATATCCAGATCATGAACCCATTTAGATCTTATCTTGGTATGTGGTGTTAGATGTGGGTCAAGCCCTAATTTCTTCCACACTAGTTTCCAGGTTTCCCAGCAGTTTTTGTCAAATAGTGAATACTTATCCCAAAAGCTGGGGTCTTTGGGTTTATCAAAAACCAAATTGCTATAGTTATTGCCTAGTTTGTCTTGTGATTCTATCCTATTCCACTGATCGACTACTCTGTTTCTTAGCCAGTACCAAATGGTTTTGATGACCACTGCTTTATAATTATAACAGCATATTTAGAGAAATCCAAAGAATCAATTGAAGTAATAACTTTAATAAGCTATCAGAACATAAAATAAATCCACAAAAATAATCAGTTTTCTACATATAGTAAATTCTTTTTATTTGGGGTAGTTAAGTTCCAAAAAGTCACTGTGAACACTGAACATTGAACCATTGTTCTTAGGGGAAATAGAAGATTAGGTTCCTTGGAGCTTCTAGTCATAACTAGTATTTTCCAGAGTGGCCTCACTTATAGATCAGTGAATTTCCTCTTCCTTTTTCTGTATGTATCATATCGTTGATTCATTAGCATTAACCTCTTGGACAGCATCACTATGTCATGCATGATGGCAGCTTATCTAATGCACATACTTTCTGTAAATCACATCATAATCTTCTTGTACTTAGGAAAACTTGACATTTCAGCACTACTCTTTGGGGTCATTTTTAACATTTAAAATCACCAACAAAATGCACCAAAATGTGAAGAAAGCCAATCTTTCATGCCTACAAATAACTATGAAATCACTTTGAGTATTGGTTTTAGGGTTGCAAATCAATGGAATAGATGCTAAAATGCAAGAAAATTCATGTGGATTGTCAAAGATGGACACACTAAATCACTAGTAGAGTTGTGAAATAGTTCAACTATTTGGACCATTATTAATTAGAAATATTCAAGACAATTTACTAAATTATTCATAATTTATGATCCCCAAATCTCACTTGTGGGGCTTTATTCAAAAAGATTATTGACAGCATGAAAGATTTTTTCTAACGTTTATAACATTATTTGTGATAAGGAAGAGTTGGAAACAAAATATGTATCCAAGCATCTCAGCCTAAGTTTCCTCATCTAAAATAAAAGGGTTGGACTGAATGCCTTCCTGAGGTCCCATCTATCTTTCCCATTGCAATTCTTTGAATATTTTTAACAGAAAGGCAAGTCTTCCTGGAAAAACTTTTGAAAGTAGAGGTATAAAACACCTCCACTTCCCATTTTACCATTTGCCTTCTGGGTCTAGAGCTTATGTTACTCGTCCTTTACTAGGACCTATCTAACAAATCTATAACAGGTATATTTATTATATATGAAATAAATACATTCTCATCAATATATCAAATGTACTCATTGATCATCTTGCCTCGTATGTTTCTAAGTACTTTATTAGTGTTGAGTTGTTTGCTTAATAAGCCTTCCTTGTTCTGATTGCTTCCCAACACCTCTGTAGCCACTGCAGTTTCTTCTAGCCTAGACACATCACCTCCAGGAAGGAAAAAAGGAGCAGCATACTTAGAAGGGTGGGGCATGGGGAAAAATTGGGATGATACTTTGGGGTTTTTGTTTTGAAATCCTGTCATGCTTCTTTTTTAAAGATGTTATAATTAGGTAAAATATGGTCATTTATTCCAGTCCAATGGAAATAAGCCATATAAAATTTTTTTGCATTAATTTAGCTATATTTTTACATTGAATAAACCTCCTCTAGTGTGTTTAGTAATATAAGCAATGATTTCATGTGTATTGTATGCCAGGCAACTGTGGGGGGCCAAAAGAACTTATAATGGGGCAGAATGGAGGAGAGAAGGAAGACAAGCTGGACAAGATAAGTAAACATAAATTTATACAAATTAAAAAGAGATTTAGAATTAGAGTTCTAATTACAGAGTATTGGAAAAGGCCTTCTGTAAGAACTGAGCCTTGATTGGAACCAAGGATTTCAAAAGTTCAGGGTGAAAAGGGAGAGCATTCCAAGCATCTGGAAAAGCCTGAATTGCTTCATTAAGGCAAGAAATATATGTCATGTTCTGTGCAATAGCAAATAATTTAGAGATTAACACGAAGAGATTAGTTTTAGCCAGTGTTATCATCATTGTTTCTTAGATGCCCTTCTTGATATCTCTTGCTACAATTGCCTTACAAACAAACAAAAACTATTTATTTTATATGTACTTCTGTGGACATTTTATCTCCTTTAATATATAAGTTCCTTCAGGATGGGGACTGTTTCATTTCCAAGTCCCATGCCTCCACTTCAGTCCTTACATTTCTCCCCCTGGGACTTGTGACTCTTCCCCTGAAACCTTGGGTTCTGAGTTTTTGTCTTCTTGGAACCAGCTATGCTACTTTTCAGGTATTTGCACACCAAGCTGCCATTTTGTACCACCCTCTTTCTAGCTTTCTTGTGTTGCATTCCCCTATTAGAATGTAAGCTCCTTAAGGATAGGAACCATCCTGTATTTGTGTCCTCAGTTCTTGGTACAAACTCTGGGATATAATAAGCACTTATTAAATGTTTTCTTATTTATTCTTTGTATCTCCAGAACAGAGCACAATGCCTGGCACATGGGTGCTTAATGAATATCTATTGATTGTTTACTTTTGCTCCTCAGCTGTATAGTTCTCATCCATAATCTTTAAATCTTTTTTTTTTTTCTCTGAGGCAGTTGGGATTAAGTGACTTGCCCAGGATCACACAGCTAGGAAGTATCTGAAGTTAGATTTGAACTCAGGTCCTCCTGACTTCAGGGATGGTGCTGCACCAACTAGCTGCCCCATTGATGACTTTTTAATGAAATTTTTCTCATACTATTCCTCATTGGTAATATACTTAAGGAAATATATACATGTACTGGTTATATATGTTTTTCTGTTCTGTTTTCATGAGATCATAGGGATTAATGATTTTTAGCCTAAACATCACTGAAAAATATTTACTATCAAAAATGAATCTTAGTGCCCATTTTAGTGGTTATTTTCACACACACACACACACACACATTTGTATATACAACACTTGTTATAGATAAATAGAACAGCAAAACTACACAGCACAGGGAGTGACACATAGCAAGTGCTTAAAGCTTTTTGTTATTCATTTATTTCATTTACTAAAAAGTTGTAAATAAGTCTTTGTGGAAAATTTAGGAAGTCAGAAAGTGATCACATATTTAATTCCAGAAGAAAAATGTGCCTTCTTGAAAATCATGGGGTTTTTTTTTTGTTTGCTTGTTTTTTCAGGGAAGCAAAGGACATTATCGATACCATTGGCAAAGTCACAATGTCAAACATAGTGGTGTGGATGACATGGTGCTCCTATCAAAAATCACTGAAGACTCCATTGTAGAGAATTTGAAGAAAAGATACATGGATGACTATATTTTTGTATCCTTTGAAGGTTTGATGAAAATGTTTGTAAATGAAATTGTAAGGTCTAAACATTGGAAAAAAGGAAGGTAGTATTGAATTCTGCCCAATTTTCTTGATATTTAACAGAATAAACAAATTTCTTGACATTCTACCTATTTAACTTTTATAACTATAAATTTATATTTAACTTATAACTTTTGAGACTTGATTTTCCTGACCAGAAAAAAACAGTAAGAGTATATAGGGAAAAGTCATCTAGAGTGTTACACCAAAATTTGTTCAGTAGTTCAATCATGCTCAATTCTTCATGATCCCATGGATCGTAGCATTTCAGGCCCTTCTGTCTATCATTCACCATCCCCCAAAGTCTGACCAAGATCATTTCATTGCTTTTATGACTCTACCTATCCATCTCATCTTCTGCCATTCCCTTCTCCTTTTGCCTTCAATCTTCCCAACATCAAGATCTTTTTCAAAAAGTTATGTCTTCTCATTATGTAGCCAAAGTACTTAAGCCTCAGTTTCAGTATTTGTCCTTCAAAAGAATAGTATGATTTAATGTATGAATTAATTATTAATTAATGGTCTGAGTTAATTATTGACTGATTTGGTCTACTTGCTGACGAAAGCATTCTCAAAAGTCTGCTTTTGCACTATAATTCAAAAGCGTTGATTCTGAGATGCTCAGCTTTCCTTATAGCCCAACCGTCATAGCTGGAAAAATTATAGCTTTGACTATTCAGACCTTTATCAGCAGCATGTCTCTACTTTTTAATGTGCTGTCCAGATTTGCCATAGATTTCCTTCCAAGGAACAAGCATCTTTTAATTTCAAAGGTGCAGTCTGTGTCTGCAGTGATCTTTGATCTTACACTGCTTCCATTTTTTCTCCCTCTATTTACCAAGAAGTGATGGGAGCAGTTGCATGAGCAAGCTTATAAAATGACTTCTTAATAATTCATTTAATTTTAATGTCAGAAATTTCTACTCTGCATGGCGTCAAGGTTCAAATCTTTTATGTGCAATAGTGCTCAAGAAACTAATATTTTCTTTAAAATACACATTTTATTATGAGCTTTATCTTGAAATAATTCTTCCCCTCCCTTTTAACTTCTCTTTTGACAAAGAATAGCAATTAAATAAAAGCCTTCAATCCAATGATCACATTTGCCAATGTATGTACAATATCATGCCCTAATGGTCCTGTGCCTTTCTGCTATGAAGAAGGAGGCGTGTTTCATTATCTGTTCTCAAAGACCTTTGCTGGTTTTTCAGTTATTTAGACTTAAGGCTTCCTGTTAGCAATATTTTCATTTATCTCATAAATGAAAGTCATTATGTGCACTTTTTCTCTTGGTTCTGCTTTTTTTATGCTACATCAGGTCATAGAAATCTTCTCATTTTTCTCTTATTTCCTTATTTGTTACTCCTCACCACAAAAGAATATTCCATTGCATTCGTTTACCAATTTTTTCAGTCTCAATCCATAGATATCCACTTTGGCTATCACAATACACAATACACAATATTTGGCATATAATATAATTCAAAGTCATAGCTGTAGAGCTGGTAGAGACCTCAGAAGACCAATCTCCTCGTTTTATAAATGAAACAACTAAGGATCAGTGGATTTAAGTGATTTGGCCACAGTTAATGAACAAAGAAGGCAGGATCTTAATCCAGCTTTTCTGACTCCAAATCCAGGACTCTTCCTACTCTGCTTCATAGCTTTTTTAAGGAACACAAAGAATTCACTTTTCAAAGTTGGGATGTGGGAGTGAAGGCAATTAATTCTGAGGGCTTTTTAAACTTTTTCCATTCACAACCTCTTTTTGCTTGAGAAATTTTTATGTGACCCTGGGGATATAGGTATATAACATAAATATACAAATCAAATTTTTACTTATAATAAATTACAATTTCACAACCCCTACATTCAGTTACACATCCTTATATGGGGTCATGACCCACAGTTCAAAAAGCTTTGGCCTAGAGCTTACAAAGGCTTTGGTTCAGTACTGATCTCAGCTGGTTTTAATCTAGAATCTTTTCAGAGATGTCATAGGTTTTCCTAATGTTCCCATGAAGGAGCATTCAGATTCCCCTCTCTTGCTAGCAGAGAAAAAAAATATTGAAATCAGGACGGAGTTTCTTATGCCTTATAGACAGACATAATAACATATTAATAGCCTTGCAGGTTTGAAAAAAATTTTCAAGGAATTAACATATATATATATATATATATTAGTGTAGGAATATGTATATTTTTTAAAAACGAATTTGCATGGAATTTTGGGGGGTTAGTTTTTTTTTTAAATTATCCCATACAAAAAAAAAAAAAGCCAATTTTTCCACATTCTTATGCTTAAGGAAACCTTAGCAGCAAATGTATTCCAAGGAATACCTAAAATTTTTGTCTTTCTTTGTATTTCACTTTGGGCATGCCAAAGGCAACTTTTAAAATTTTTTGAAAAAGCAATGTGGAATTTCAGTACAAACTTGGGTTACCTTCATGATGATGGATGACTGGCTGGAGCTAGCATCCTGAGATTGGGCCCCAGATGTGCCCCAACATCCAGGCTGGTACAATTCCTTTCCCCTAGGGTCATCCCTTCCCAAAACCAGATCTGAGAGGCTACCCTTCCAACCCCTCACTGCACTAATTTGGCCCACCTGGCTACCATATGGATATCACAAGACCCCACTTGCCCCAGGATGTGGGATGCACTGTCTGCTCTGGACATCCAGATCATGTGGGACACCAGTGGGGAACATCAGTGTCCTGTCAAAGGCGATGTACGTGGTAAATTTTGAGTCACTATCTGTGCCCTCTCTTCCTCCTGCATCTTCTATGAACCTCATTCTCTTGTGATGTTATGGACCTGATGAATCGGGGCCTGAATTTTAATTTAATTTAGTTCTTGGGTGATCTTGGGCAATTCACTCCCCCCCCCCTAGTTTCCTCATCTAAAAATTTAGGGAGGTCATTCTGGGTCTTAATCTGTGATTCTATGATCTTTAAAAACTTTAAATGATCTAATGATAATCAGTTCTTAATCTCACCTTGACTCTTTCCTAGGTGTTACCACGCTTAGGTCTTTATTTGCTTTTTTCCCTGTGGTCAGGGCTCTTTTCTGTTTCTCATTCATTTTTAGCCTGTTTCTTACTTTTAAAGTTGAGCTCTGCTCCTAGGTACAAGGAGCACCATCCCAAGCTTCTTAGGCTGGGGTCTAGGGCTTGATCACTGGCTTTTCATGCTGGGGTGACCTGCTGTGGAAAGGTTCTGGGGCTGGAGCCTCACAGCTGTCCTGCTGTACCACTGGCCTGCTGAACCAGGATCAAGGGGCTGATTTGTGCTGAAGCTAAGAACTTCCCCCTGGCTTGCTCAGACACCATCTGTACTGGACTGTGCTTCCCTTTTTTACCCATGGAAGACAGACCTTTCCTGAAGTCCTTCTAAACTATCTTAAACTGGAATATTGTTTCACTCCTTTTAGTGGGTTCTTTCACTCCAGAATCCATTTAGAGGCTTGAATTAATGTTTCTGAGGAAAACTGGGGAGAGAGCTCAGGCAACTTAATGGCTTCTCTCTGCCATCTTGACTCCATCACTTGATTGCCAAAAAACTGAAATCTGCCTGTTTATATTACCATGCTGGGCCATTACACAATGGTCTCTACAGTTTTGCCTGTATTTCTGTGTTGTATCCTGAAAGGACATTTGCAAGTCAGCTGTTTAGAAATGGGAATGCATTTTCTCATATATCTCTAGTGGTTAAATTCTCAGAACAGCCTATAAAAGCAGTATGTCAGCTGCAATTATGGATAGCTCAGCAAAAGGGAATACTGGATGACAGGATATGTGGCTCCCCGAACCCCCACAGTCTCCTGCAGTAGCCACAGTGGTGGTTATTCTTATAGTGAGAAGGAAACTGGGGTAGCACCTCCTTTCCCAACAGTAATTATCTCCCCCAAGGAGATCACAAGTTTCTTGAAGTCAGGGCTGGTATTATTTATCTTTGTGTTTCATGTTCTCTTCTACCCCCCACCATAACTTCTGGCACAGCGCCTTAAAATTTGTGAGCTCTCAATAAATATTTCCTGATGGATTGTTTATCATGACATGCTCTTTGAGTTTACACAGCAGGATGGAAACCGTGATTCATTTCTGTGGGCTAAAGTATGCAACTTGGTTTTAATTGCCCAAGTTTCTGCTGACTAAGAATGTATTCACCAGTGTGTGCCCATGTTGGAGTTAAATTCTCAATGAAAAGAGGAATGAGTTTTTTGAGCACTATTGACATTTAGGGGGGAATTGTACTAATTCATTTTGGATTTTGTATCATAATCATTTTCAGATACATCTTTCCTTCTTCCTCTCTTCCCACTCTCCCTCCACCCCAGTGATCCTTCCCTGTCACAAAGAAAAGAAGTAGTTAAAATCAACCCACACTCTGACAATGTTTGCAACATTCTCTATCCATAGTTCTCCATTTGTCCAATGAAATGGACTATATGCTTATTTCTACTGTGGGGCCAAGACTGGCCATTTAATTACACAGCATTGAGTTTTATTTTATTGTTCCTTTAATATACATTGCTGTGTTCATTGTATTTGTCTCCTAATTCACCTTGTTGCATCGGTTCATATTCTTCTAGTTTCTCTGAATTCTTCTTTTCTGAATTCTGAATACTTTCTTGCAGGATAAGAATATCCCATTACCTTTATGTAGCATGATTAGCCATTCTCCAACCATGGATACCTAGTTTCTTTATAGTTTTTTATTAGCACAAAAAATTTCCATCTCAGTAGAATAGCATGAACAATTTGGCTCTTTTTTTTCCCCCATACAATTTTTTGTCATTTCCCAGAACAGTGACTCTAGGAGTGAATATATTAGTGACAGTATAGATTTTAAAGATTGCTAGGTAACACAATAGAGAGAACCGAGGACCTGAAGTTAGGAAGACTCATCTTCCTGAGTTCAAATCATGTTTCCCCCTCCATCTTCACAGAGCTTTTGTCAAGTTTAAATTAGATAAACAAAGCACTTTCCAACCTTAAAGTATAACAGAAATGTAAATTTATATTAAATTTATATCTTTAATTGCCTCAATGTGACCTTTCCTTAGGCTACACCTGCCTCTTTGCCTGCTTTTTGCATCCTGTTGAGCAAATAACAGTTTTTACATTTTAAAATACAATAAAATTATTAAAAATATAAGAACCATTCATGGAGAGGCTGACACACCTGAAAAATGACTAAACAACTATTTCTAAAATGAGAAGCTAGCTTCTAAGCTTCCTTTCAACTTTGAATCTAGGTTCCTCTAATCCCTCTAAAAGCTACAGAACATAAACCATCCATGCTGACCTGCTTGTGTGACTTCCATCTTTGTTCTCCCATGAGTTCTCTGTAGGGTTTCCACCCTACAGAGGCCTTCTAGAGGCCTTCCTCATCCTCTCCTGGTTGCATACAGATATCATGGACCTTAAGGGATTTTCATCAGTTACTATTTGCTTTGACAAACATGCAGTTCATCTTTCTCATTCATTTGGTTAACATCTATAGAAATTAGGAACCATTCAATATAAAATGTTTTTCACCCCTTCTGAAAATAAAAATAACTTCTGTTTCTGTAGCATTTCAAGATTTACCAAGTTACAGATGAGGAAACGGAGGTTCAGGAGAAGTTAAATGACTTGACCAGGATCAAATAGCTAATAAATAGATGTTGGATCCAGAACTTCTTAGTCCATACTATCTTAATAACTTCCATAGATGTTTATAAAATAATACCAAGTTTGGCTGCATATATCTTCCTCACATAAAGGCTTTTATTGCCTTTTCTCTTAAGATAACAGATATCATAGGAATCATAGAGCAGCATTATATTAAAATGATAAGTTTAAGCAATAGTGTTTTCTTTCTTTTTTTTCTTCCTTTTCTCCTCCCTCCCTTTTTTCCTTCCTTCCTCTCTCCTTCTCTCCCTTCCTCTTTTTCCTCTCTTCCTCCTTCGCTTTCTTTTTTTCTTTCTTTCTCTCTTCTGTTCCTCTCCTTTTTTCTTTCCTTTTTTTTCTTTTTTGTTAAAAGATTAGATTTCACATTAAGTTCTGAAGCTGCTTCCTGCAGCCCCTCTTAAGACATTTTTTTTTAAATTATTAAAGATCAGCATTTGAATCAATCATTTGTTAATGCTTCCCTTCTGAATGGCCATTTCTTTGGGCTACATCAAAGTCGGGTTGACTAGGAAAATGCTGACCTTGTTTACTAACAAAATCCAACATTTCAGCTGATAATGTTCACAAAAGCATGCTCTATCCTCTATATTTGTTTCCTTGAAAAATGGTCACGCTTCTTAAAATTCAAATTCTGCTTTCTGTGAGAGAAATATTGCAGTTTATCCCCCTCCTCCAGACTGAACTTGTCTGGCTTTCTCTGGACATGCTTGGAATGACTTAATGTCTAGCTTCTTGGCTGCAAACACCAGTTACTTGTGAAAGTCACTCAGTGTTATATATTCGGCACTTTTTTCCTTCAAGGCTATTTTTGCATTTAACCAACCCCAAGTTATATTTAGCACTTTGAAATATTTACAAATGAAGTTTATGGACTTTGTGCATAGGTCAAGTCAAGAAACACTTAATCTGTACTTTATGGTAGGCATTGTGTTGGCAATATAAAGAAAGGCAGAAATCACCCCTGTCCTCAAGGAGTTCACAATCTAATGGGAAAGACACCATGCAACCATGTACATACAGGATACAGACAGGGTAAATTGGCATTAATCTCAGAGGGAAGATTACTCTTGAAGGTGATGAGTTCATGCTTCTTGGAGAAAATGGGACTTTGGCTGAGACTTCAAGAAATCCAAGGAAGTGAGAGGGTGTTATAGGCATGGGAGTCAGACTATAGAAATGTTGTTGTGCAGTCATTTCAGTCGTGTCTAACTCTCTGAGACCCAATTTGAGTTTTCTTGGCAGAATCACTGGAACAGTTTGTCATTTCCTTCTCCAGCTCATTTTACAGATGAGGAAACTGAGGCAAATAGGATGAAAGGACTTGCTCAGGGACATACAACTCTTTCTGACTCTAGAAACCAATACTTTATTCAGTGTTCCACTTAGCTGCCCCATATATAATATCAACTCACTATTATTTATAAAACACTTTTCTTATAACAGTTCTGTGAGGTAAGTAATTCGAGCATCACCCATGTTTTACAAATAAGGAAACAAAGGTCCAAAGTCACAAAGCTAATGGTATAATGGGATGCACCAACCTTGTCCTGGGGCAGTTTGGTGGCAAAATAGAGCACTGGGCTTGGAATCAAGAAGACTCATCTTCTTGGGTTCAAATCAGGGCTCAGACACTTACTAGCTGTGTGACCCTGGGCAAATTATTTAATGCTGTTTGCCTTAGTTTCTTCATCTATAAAATGACCTGGAGAAAGGAATGGCAAACCACTGCAGTATATTTTCCAAGAAGATCCCAAATGGGGTCACAAAGAGTCATGAAGAGGGAGATGTGACTGAAACGACTCAACAGCCTTCTTCAGAACTTTTTCCTGTATCACCTTACTTTTATATAATTAATCAATTAACATACATTTACTAAATATCTAATGAAGAGGACAACATGTATCAATAGGCACCTACCAAAACAAACAGAAGAGAAAGGAGATTTAATTCTGAAAAGGAAAAGCTTTGGGTTTCCAAAAGTCTGTGGATTAAGATGAGCTCAATGAAGCACCAAAAAACTCAACAAAAACAATTTTTAATGACAAAAAACTGTAATTTGTTTTCTCACTCCTGTTCTAGATTTGAGGAAGGCAATGTGATGTAGTAAGAAGACTGAATCAGAAAACCTGGGTAGCTAACACATTTTGTGTCTTTCTTGTTGTCCAGTCATCTCCATCCCTTCATAATGACCCTATTTGACATTTTCTTTGGGTTTGCCATTTTCTTCTCCAGGGTTGGTAAACAGATTGAGGGACTTGCCCACAGTCACACAGTTCGGAAGTATCTGAGGCTGGAGTTGAACACAGGTTTTCCTGAGTCCCAACCGGATGCTCAATCCACTGAGCTATATCATATCTTCTTTAGGTAACTCATTTCACTTAGATAGGGTTATTATCTAGAATACTAATAGTCTACATCCAAATAGATTTTTTGAGGCAGTTTATTGGATTTCTTCAAAACTTTGGAAGCTGAATAATGTAAATGTTATTAACCCATTTCCCAAAGTGGAATCAGAAGCGTAAACTGCCCAAGATGACCCAGTTATTATATAACAGAGGAAGTGCTGAGTTCATATTGTTTTTGGTTCTGAATCCAGGACTCATTCTTCTGTACTCTTCTCCTTCTAGCCATTCTTAATTTGCCTATTTGTAAAATGAGAGGATTGGATGACACACTTTTTCCAGTGCAAAATTTTGTTGGAACTGATCCTCATTTGGAGTGGTGTACCTTGTGTCACAGAAAAACACATTTTGAAAATTACACTTTTAAGCTACACTTATGAGTAAAGGTTAACCAGTGGGTTGAAGCAATTATCTGGATCTTTCTGAAGAACCATTTGAATTATGTAGTAGGACCTGGGAGTGATTGGCTTATATTGATGGTTATCTTTGATTTCCACTTTACGCTGTTGCCAAGCCTTGGGTATTTTGCCATCATAGCATCCTTCTTTCTTTTGACACTGTCACCAACCTGGTGCAGGCTCTTAGTATCTCACACGCGAACTATTGCAATAACTTTCTTGTGGATCTCCTTGCCTACATCTCTCTTTCCACTATCAAATTAATCTTCCTAAAATCTAATATATATTGTATCCTCTATTCTGTAAACTCATGGCTCCTCACCTCCAGGATCAAATGTAAAAGTCTCTTTGGCATTCAAGGCTGCCCCAACCTGACTTCTTCCTACCATTGCAGACTTTTTGCACTTAACTCTTCTCTTCCCTCCCCACACTGTACTTTGTGAGTACAGTGATACCAGCCTCCTTGTATTCTTTACATGAGATAGTCCATTCCATGTTCCTAAAGGCTGGAATACTCAGGTTCCAGCTCAGATCTCACCTTGTACCAGAAGTCTTTTCTGATTTCCCCTTGATTCTATTGTCTTCCCTCAGTGAGTTGTCTCCTGTCATTATCTGGTTTATTTATTCTTTATCCTGTCTATAACTTCTTTATACATAATTGTTTTCATGTTGTTGGACCATGAGCTCCCTAAGAGCAGAGACTGTATTTTTGCCATTCTTTACATTGCCTGGCATATAGGAAATGGTTAATAAATGCTTATTAAATGACTGATTGACTATGTACATGCATCCACTTTAGATCTATAGACAAATAATTTAGGCCAAAGTTTTATTGGGAAAACCTCATCGTTCTGCAAAATCCCATTAGCCACAGTATTCCACCTTTTTTCCTTCTGATGAAAAAGTGGAGCCATGAACTCTAAAACCTCCATGAAAAGGAGCTCAGCTCAAAACGCCTCCTTTCTAATCTCTTTTCACTGCTTTCTCTGCCTTTTCCACCATGTCCCCAGTAGAAGAATACATTTCCCACCCCCACGCTTTTGCTTTTTAAATTTCATTTCTTTGTTGTCTTCTATTAGATTGTAAGGTTTTTTTTTTAAGGATAAGAACTTTGTCTTTTTTTATTTGTTTCTCCTGGGTTTTGCACATCTAAATGCACCAACCCTGTAGCAGCTAGATGGCTTATAATGTTTATTGACTGACTTTTTATCTTAGGGAGGGAGAAAAAAAAAAAAAAAAACTAAAGCTTAGACCAATTGACATGATAGATCCATTTATCCTAGTCTGTCTACTGCTATCTTTGTTGTTACCTAAATCATTCTGGTAACTAACTTTGCAGTTAACACCAGAATAACCTATATTCATAGAATCATAGATTTTGATCTGGAAGGAACTGAGGTCTAAAGAAATAAAGATATTTGTCCAAGGTAATATAAGTAGTAAATAGAGGAGGTGGGATTTTTAATTCACCCGTGTTAAATCTGCATCCATTGCACCCATTTATTAGTCTGAATTGTATAGGGATTACATAGCTAACCAAATAGCATCTTGTGAGAATTTCAGAGTAATAATCTTGCCCTTGCATATAGTGAGTTATAGGTGTCTATATCTGTCTTTCTATTTGTCTTATCTCTCCATTCATCATTGGGATGTCTAATGGACAGTTTCTGGATAAAGTACCAGGCTTGGAGTAAGAAGACTCTCAGAAAGTCAGAGTTCAACTCTGGCCTCAGATACTTAGCTGTGTGATGTTGACCAAGTCACTTAAACCTGTTTGCTTCAGTTTCCTCATGTGTAAAAGGAGATGGAAAAGGAAATAGCAAACTACTTCATTATCTTTGCCAAGCAAATCCTAAATGGGGTCATGAAGAGTTAGACATGACTGAAACAACTGAACTGCAATAACCATTGTTTGTATGCTATTGGGATCAGGGTTATCTAAATTTGAAAAATGGTGCTAGACATTAACTAGCTGTGTGAACTTTGATAAGGAAATTATTTAATCTAATCTCTCTTAGCTTCAGTTTCTTCATCCTAAAGGGGAATAATAATAGTACCTGCTCTCAGGTTGTTGTGAGGGTAATGCATTTTGCAAATCTTAAAGCAGTAACCATAATTTATTCAGCCATTCTCCAATTGATGGGCATCCATTCAGTTTCCAGTTTCTAGCCACCACAAAAAGGGCTGCCACAAACATTCTTGCACATGTGGGCCCTTTCCTTCTTTATGATTTCTCTGGGATATAAGCCCAATAGAAACACTGCTGGGTCAAAGGGTATGCACAGTTTGATAACTTTTTGAACATAGTTCCAAATTGCTCTCCGGAATGGTTGGATATGTTCACAGTTCCACCAACAATGTATCAGTGTCCCAGTTTTCCCACATTCCCTCCAACACCCATCACTATCTTTTCCTGTCATTTTAGCCAATCTGACAGGTGTTTCACATATATTTTTCAAGAAAATTAAATAGGAAGATTTAATAACTCTAACTTGGATCAATAATGGTCTTGGGCTAGAAGAGCATTCACTTTAAAGATTTCATAATTATGGACCTTAACTAAATGTAAATACAGACATATATTGGATCTGTATTAATTTCTGTCAACCCTTTCAAACAGATGCCATACTTTGGAGAAAAGGAAATTGAAATGTACCAAGGAGCTGTAAGTAACATTCTGTAAATGACCATGATATTCTGAGCTTTATAATATAGAGGTTCTTTTCCTTGAAATTAACTATATGTATATTTACATTACCTAAATACATTCCTGCATATCACCTTATCTTGGACAATGTTTGATGATAAATGTATGTTTTCTGTAGTATGAGAAACTAAAATAAAAAAATAAAAAACACAGGACTGTCCAATTTGTTTGTAGTTTACATGGTATTAACAGATTTAATAAAGAAAGAATGTCAGGGGTTATCAGGTACAATTTCCTCATTTTTCTGATTAGGAGTTTGGTACTTGCCTAAAGTCAACCAGTGATAGTAGTAGCAGAGGTACAATCAGACCTCAGGCCTTCCAACTTCAAATTTTGAGTTCTTTTTGAACCATTTTGCCTCCAGAAACTGAAGAAGTTCAGTGGAATTTGACATTTGGTTTAGATTTTTTTTTTTCCTATTCAGAATTTTCTCCCTTTTCCTCACTTAAAAAAAAAGTCTTAGATCCTATAATCCACTATTATTACACAATTGCAAATTAATCACAAAAAAAAAAAGCCTTCTTGCCATTTCTGATTAGGATTGGGCTGTATTTAAATGTTCCTGTTTCCCTATTTCATATACAAAGGATGATATTTTTTTTCATAAATGCAAGTGTGCTCCCCATTTAAACTGCATCCCACATAAAAGCAGTTAAAATGGTAGGGAGAGTAAGATATGAAATAAATACGATTGGACATTGGAATGTGGATGATGACACAGCCTGGGGTGGGGGAGTTGTATTTTATTCCTTGGTCACTTGATTTCCTTTCTTTTCCCCTTTAGACCTGCTTATTTTCTTCTCTCCCCCCCCCCCTTTTTTTTCTTTCTCTCCTTTTTGTTTCTAGGGCAGAAGCTCTAGGGCTTTCATTGATCCTGATCCTGTGAAAATAAACAAAAAGATAGTCCACACAAATTCATCATTGTAGTGGGAAGCCTGAGCTTTGCACTCAGAGCCAGAATCAAACCAGTTAATAAATGAAGGGTCCTGGGGGCCTCAGCAGTTTAAAGAGGGCTGGCTTTAAAAATTCTGTCCTTATGACTTTGTGACCCTGGACAAATAAGGGTCTCAGGCAAACTCTGTTAAGACCAAGTTACTGATGAGTAGCCATTACCATTAGCAAAGGGAGTTCCCTTGAGTTAAGAAATCATTAGTCCAAACTAATACAGACACTATTCACTTATCTTTTTTACAACACTTTAATCTTGATCATTTTATTTAAATCTCACTACTATCCTGAGAAATGAGCAGAGATTGTTATCCACCTTGTACTGCCGAAGAAACAAGATCTGAGAGATCTGTGGGCCTTGCCAAAGCTGGTGACCCAGATATCCTGACTTGTAGTCCAAATTCTCTTTCCTTGACCTGGATTTAGGAGTTTGTGACTCAAATCGAGTTTGTGATTAAATAAGGGTATTATTTTGTTTTGGAACTAGAGATGGGACTGGGATAGTTTCAAAAACTGGATGGAAGTCGGTGTGAAAAGGAGAATTTGGTTGGTTACAGAGAACTGAGTTACTTCCATTTTGAAAGCTAACCAAGAGTTCCCATGAAACTGGGAGGCACAAAACAATGGAGATCTGTTTGTTAGTTATCCACTAGAGATAAAACAAACTGGCCCAACCAGTTTGCTTCCTCAAACAAAGCCCCACCTCTTCCACCTAACTCCCACCTCCCCTCCCCTACCTCATCTCCTTCAAGTCTTGAAGTGTTCTCAACTCCTCTCTCCAAGAAAATTAGAGCACCCTAGTTCAGGTGGCAATTAAGTCAGAATTCTATGTGCTGGCTCTCATGAATAGCATAGAGTTTTCTACTTAGTTCAGCCCAAAGGCCATAGGTGGGCAGTACTAATGGGCAGCTCTCACCAAGGTGTGGCTTTAAGTGGTAGGTGTGGTGTTAGAATATCTGAAGAGCATGTCGTCTAGAGCTGAATCACATCTGCCTATTAGGTATCCCTGCCATTCAGTTTTCCAAAAAGAAATGCCTTGGGTCAAATTCCACTTTCAAATGCCTGTGGAACTCGTATTGACAAAGATCTGGGAGCTGTCAAATTCTGACCTTTCACTGAGTGGCCAAACAACTTGTGATTGCAAGAACCTGACCTGAATAAAGGTGTGTTCTAGAAAGGAGAGGAGAAAGGTTGTTTCTACAGTAATTTTTTTTGTTGTTCTGTTTGACCATGTCCTTAAAACAAATTACTAGTGTCTCTGGTTCTGTCAAATGTTTAAAATCTGTTTTTATGATTGATGTATCATGCATGCCTTTCCCTTTTCTTCCTCTGCAGGCACAGTATGAAAATCCACCCCATATCTATGCACTTGCTGACAATATGTATAGAAATATGATTATTGACAGAGAAAACCAATGTGTCATCATCAGGTATGATTTTCATCAATTCCATTCCTGGGACTGTCTGGCAAAGCTCCCCACTAAACCAGGCCAAATGCTTTCTCCAAAAGGAATACAAGCAAAGTGGATGTCTACAAGACTCACTTAATTGCATGATCTTGTCCATGGGCATGTAGCCCACTGGGCTCTTTGTTGAACCTTGTCAATCAGTGGTGCTTTCATGTTAGCAGGCAATGCCACAAGCCTGTTCACGTGGTTCAGTCCAGAGTCTGCTGGCTGTTTTATCTTATTTTAGCTTCCTAAAAGCAGCAATAACTAGCACAGAAGCAGCTTCTGCAGTATTAGTGTTTGTCCCATGTGGTTAAATAAAAACAACTGACTCTTGGCTTCAATTCCCATGATGCCACCCAAGATTACTTTAATCAAGAGAAGGAAAGGCCTTCCTGCCATGTTTTGCACTAAAATAGTAAAGCAGCTGCCCTTGGAAATGACAGTTTCCTTGCTCACCTTCAAACTTGCCTTTAGATTACAGAGCTTAAACTTCTATGCAAGAATATTTCTTTTTTTTTTTTTTTTTTTTTTTAATTTTTATTTTATTTGAATAACATATGTGTGGGTAATTCCTCAACAATAACCCTTACATAGTTTTCCGCCACAAATTTTTCCCCCCAACTCCCCACCCCTCCCCCTAGATGGCAGGATATCCACTACATGTTAATCACGTTAAAATATTGGCAAATCGAATATATGTATACATACTTCCAAACTTATCATTGGTGTGCAAGAAAAATCTTATCCACACGAACGATATATCAGATAAAGGAAACACAATGTAAGCAAACATCAATCAAGGAGTATGAGAATGTTATGTTGTGGTCCACATTTCGCATCCCTCTCTCTGGGTGTATATGGCTCTCTTCAGTGAACAATTGGAGGTGGTTTGAAACATTTCATTGTTGAAGAGAGCCATGTCCATCAGAATTGATCGTCATATAGTACTGTTGTTGCTGTGTATAATGATCTCCTGGTTCTGCTCATTTCACTCAGCATCAGTTCATGTAAGTCTCTCCAGGCCTCTCTGAAATCGTCTTGCTGGTCATTTCTTACAGAACAATAATATTCCATAACATTCATATACCATAATTTATTCAGCCATTCTCCAATTGAAGGGCATCTATTCAATTTCCAGTTTCTAGCCACTACAAAAAGGGCTGCCACAAACATTATGCAAGAATATTTCTAGCCAAGTTCTTCTTCTTTTTTGGGGGGGGGCATGTCAACCAGAGCCTTTTTTTCTCTTTCTTTTCATAATAGAATTTTGTCTCTTACTAGTGTGAATATTCCTGTTGTGCTTTGAATTGTATGAAACAATTACAGTTGAACTTCTGCTTGCCTTCTCTTACTTCCCTTTTCATTCTTTTTTCCTAACACTTCTTAAGTTAGTCAGTAGCAGGAAGGGCAGGGGCTATGTCTTTGAGACTTGGGTCAGAGGGTAATAATTAAAATGAATGAACAAAAATAAAAGAGAAAAACTTATTAATTTCCTGAATTTTTAAAGTTTTCAGCAGTAAGCAATGAAATTAATTGCTCTATCTGATTTTCCTTCCCAAAAAGGATTTTCAATCATAATTAAATTGAATTATAGAAGAGAGTCTCTGTCATGCTCATTAACTAGAGGGGTTCACAGGCTTCTAGTCTCAAAAAGGAAGTCAAGAGAAGTTTGAGGAAGAGAGAATGGAGTTGGTCATGGGGATGAGTTTTATTAATAAAGTCCCTCTCCTACACACTTTTCTTTTCCTCTGATCCTACAGCTAAAGCAGGAGGCAAAAATAAATTGACTCCTCCAAGTCTCCGTTTCTTGATCTATAAAAAAATGAGATGATTACACTTTGACCTCTAAGCTGTCTTCTATGTCTAAATGTACAATCCTATGAACCTATGAAAGGTGCTATTTGAATTGTGTCTTTGATAAAATTTTGACTGACAGGAATGGGGAATAATGATCAGGAAGGGATTTTGTACAGTAGAAAAAAGCAATTCTGGAGTCAGAGGATCTGGTCTCAAAATTCTACCTCTGTGTGAATTTGGGAATATCACGTAGGAGGAGGCTGGATCCAGCTACAGATCTGGGATCCTGTTTCAGTCAGAGGGAATAGAATGGACAAAGACAGGAAGGCAGGACAACATGGAACATGTTTAGGAAATAGTAAGTAACCCAGTTTGGCTAGATTGTATGCAGGCCCTAAGGAGAAATAAAGCTGGAAAGAGAGGCTGAAGCTAGATTGTGGAAGATTTGGAATTTCTCTGAAGGGTAATGAAGAGTCACTGATATGTTTTGAGCAGAGAAAAAGTATGGTCAGAATTGTGTTTTTCCAAAGATTACTCAGGAGTGATTCATGGGTCTCTATATTAACCAAGTTCTTATGTATCTGAATAACTAAACTCTTATATATGTGAATAACTATTAGCTCAGCACACTAAGAGCATATGCTTTCAGAGTCTAATATGTGTATTAATATAAGACTCTTAAGTGTTTTCAACAGGCGTGAACTGGAGCTGCTTCTGTTCAATCAAGATCATGCTTCCTGCCAGCTGTTAGCCAGGTGTTCCAATGAATTAATCCAAGAATTAAAAAGCTGTTGCTTCTCAGGGCCATTTCCATGCTACCATGTTTGGACTTAGAATAGAGAGGTCTGTTTCTTGAAGGCTGGGGTTGATTGGGTGGTCATGCCAGGAGCTGCCAAAATCCAATCTCACCCTACTCTTTGTCTGCTAAGTAAGACTGGATATGGGGGAGAAGGAAGAAGGGATGTAATACTCCTTGCCTCTCTCCCTAGGAGACAGTTACTATAGGTTGAAGTGATAAATCCTATGGATCCATAAGACTTCTGCATCAGCCAACAGTAATCTGTAACTGACAGTAACCTTTTTTCTCTGGGTGTCTTTTTCTTTCTCCAAGAATTGAGGAGATCAGACTCAGTGGCCTCCATAGGCCTTTCTTCCAGTTCTAAAGCTATGATCTAACATCCTCAGTCCCAAGTCGAGTGTACTTTCCACTCTGTTTTTCCTTGTCTTAAGTCCTAACTGAAATCCCTTCATTGAGCTCTCTCTCCCTGTTTTCCACATGATCTAATGGAGCTCCTGCTATCTGGCATTAGCTATAGGGCAGTGTTGGCCAATTTAATAAGAAGACATTGGCCCAGAACTTGAGATCAAAGGCTTTCTGTGTAAATGCCAGGTGTGATTGTTATAAGAATCATTTGGAAAATGTCTGTCTGCCAAAAGTTAAAGACTTGCTTCTCAGTAGTCTGAACGTTACTGAGAGTGAATCAATACAGCATTTATCAAACATCAAGCCCTTTGCTGAGCATACGAACACAGGCAAAAATAATCTGTCCTCAAGGAGCTGACAGTCTAAATAGGGAAATAATAACAAGAAAATATCTATGTTTACAAGATAATTGGAGAGGGCTTTGAGGGGAACCCTGAAAAGACAGGATTTTAGCAGAGGTGTCAAAGAAGGCAAAGATCAGGGAAGAAGATTCCAGTCATGGGTCTTCATGATCTACGAGAAAGAGTTCCTACAGTAGGAGGAGGGAGAATACAGTAAGGCACCAGACTACCAGGAGGTTGGGACATGGCTCCATTCCCATGACACTTCTGCATTAGTCTCCTGGCAGCTAGTCTCCTTGGCATGCAATTCCCCATGGCCCTTATCCACTGAGGAACAGGTGTGAGTAGAGCACTGCCAGATTTCCATACACTTGCAGTCTTTGCTTCTTGCCACAATGCACTCCTAGAAACCATGTGGTTAAATGGATTATATTTTTCCCCTGGAAACAGTGTCGTAATTGGGGGGTTGTGGTCCGGACCAAAAACTCAGTATCAAATAAATTATAACTATGACCCTAAATGATACAAGTAAAGCTATAATAAATATAAACCTCTATAATCATTATATAAGGGTCCCTGATGTACTATAAAGTATATGATTATAAGATTTCAGAGAAGGAGAGATAAATGTAGGCTAAACTATTCAGGAAGGATCTTATGGAAGAGAACCATCAAGGATGGAATGTGGGTAGTCCTAGTTAACTAGGAAGAAGAGCACTGGGAGAATAGCCAGAGCCTATGGGAAAGGTTGCCTCTCACTCCTGAGAGAGCCTCATAAGTGCAAAGTGAGACACGTTGTCTGGCCCCACCAGGGTGTTGATTTGTTTTGTCCAGATGCACATTGTTATAGAAAGGGAAGGGAAAGTAATTGGGAGGCAATAGCCATGTAAGCGACAGAATGGGCGCATCAGCTAAACTTTGGGGGATTGGCGGAAGGCAGGAAAAGGCTAGTCCCAACACAAGCTAGGATCACCATAGCACTTT